>JBAMBO010002673.1:0-38251 GCA_037044535.1 Lordiphosa magnipectinata | reverse complement strand
CGCACGCCACAATCGATCTTCTGCGTCCTATCTTCGAAAATCGAATACTCAGCTAATATGGAGATGTGAATTGGCCGCCAAGAAGCTGTGATCTGACACCGTTAGACTATAATCTTCGGGGAGCGGCCAAGGACAAATGTTATGCAAACAATCCTGAAACAATTGATGAGTTGAAAAACGCGATTCTAGTTGATATTGCTGACATACGTGCCGAAACAATCAAAAATGTTCCCAAAAATTGGGTGAATCGAGTTGGCTACTGCCAAGTCAGCCGTGGTGGTCATTTGACCGAAATTGTTTTTCATAAATAAATGACATGAACCAACCTTTCCGCCGTTTTTTTTATAGCAAAACTAAATTGCAATTTTTAAATGGACCACCGTGCTAAAGTTATCGTTTTACAGGTTCTAAGGAATCTATTTTTCTACATAAATTTCATTAGCTTAGTTTAAATTTTGGTTGTCCATACTCAAATAATCAAAAGACAAATAATGGTGTTAATTGAAGAAGGGAAGGCGCATAATCAAACTGCAAGTATGGGAAAGTGTTTAAACATTTTGGAGCTCACTTAAGAGAAAGTCACCTCAATGCATATAACAACACAAAAGATCCCCCTTTATATGCAAAAAATATGGCCAGCTTCTGGAGCAACTTTAGACCCAAAGAACAATGGATAGAGGTTTTTCGATGCACATTAGAAAATTAGTTTTGTTTGCGAAAATGCGATCTCCGAATGCGGAATACAACACTTTTCTATCTATTTACCTACAAGACACTTATAACCATGTTGGCTTAAGCATAATGGTACAACAAAGTAGGGGTTTATAGACTAAATGAAAGCTGTCATGGATTAACTTGTATGCAGTGGAAAAAATGACGATATTGTGGTTCTTCCTACAAAACCAGAAGGGTTAGAAATGGCTTTAAGACAACTCACCCGTTGTCATGGAGTGCAGTTTAGTCGTCAGTATTTCTGGTGATGTTAAAACATACTAAACCAGAAAACAATAAAGACACCGCGTCAATATTGAAGGAGCGTAATTCTCAACTAAAAATGCGAATCCTCAAAAGACTCAATGGCGAAAAGTAGGCAAATCAAAGCTAAATAGTAATAATTCAACAAACTCGTTAGCAAACTAACTAAACTGAGATTATGAGCAACCATATTTCGCCATGATACAATGATTAATTCTTTACCCACCCCTTTTACCCCCAATTACAACTTACCTTGCACATTGATTGGAACGTGTTTCATATTGGTGTTTATGAGCGACTGCGACTTCTGGATCCACCAACGGCTAATGCAGCGCCAATGCCATTGCGACTATCACCACGCACTGGACTGCGTGAGAATTTGGTCCGACGTTCCGGGGAACGACTACCCGCTGAACGGGAGCGCGAGCGTGGCGAATATGAGCGACGACGTGGACTACGAGAACCACCACCACCACGACGACGCATTGGGGATCGAGAGCGTGAACGACCACCACGACCTCCACGTCCACCGCCTCCGCCACCACCACCACCACCGCCACCACCTAGACCTGCACCACGACGACTGCTGCTGCTATTGCGACGAGTGGGAGAAGAGGGACGGCCATAGCGAGCCATTTGGACACGCAACTCCCTGCCATCTAACATGCGACCATCCATGGCCTCTAGTGCGTCCTCGGCATCGCGTTTGTCATAGAATCTAAGATGGAGGGAATGCGGGGAAGACTTTAGTTTTGGAACTGAACAACACAGTTGCATTTTTTTTCAGTGTAGTATTCTACAGTATGTTGGCCAGCAGGGATTTGGGTGGGCAACAGTTGCAAGTGAACACAATTTGTTCTGGCATCTTTGCTTGGACCAGAATCTCACTTTAATCAGAGATTCTTTTCCAATAGATTAGAGCAAAAAATGCTGAAAAAGTTTCAACTTTGTGGTATTCTACAGTATGTTGGCTAGCAGGGATTTGGGTAGGCAACAGTTGCAAGTGAACACGCTTCAATCTGGGCATTCTTAATTAAAACAGGGCCGCTTGCAATCAAGACTGGGCTTAAGTGATTGCGTTTGTCCCAAAGAATGCCCCTACCTAACCTCACTTTTCGGCATCTGGCGCCTCCATTTACATACATATGTCTGAACTTACCGCACAAAGGCAAATCCGCGGCTCTCACGTGTGTAACGATCTCTGGGTATATAAATATCACCCACTTCACCGCAACGCTCAAACACACGACGCAAATCCTCGGGCGTGGTGCGGTATGTAAGGTTGTCCACCTAAAAGCAAAAATGTGATTTCGTACTTGTAGGTTATCTAACTGTACTTTTTCGCTTTCTTTTTTCCCCCCCACATGCCCGCAAGCCACTTACCTTTAGCGACACCATGCCATCAATTCTGGGTGGTGGGCGTGCACCGCCCATACCACCACCACCGCCGCTGCCGCCGGTGCTCATTTTATTGTTTCGGATTTGTACAAATATATAAGCAATGTGGCTTTAGAAACGTTAAACTGACTGTAACTGTAGAGTATATAAACTACGTGTATATACTACGTTCTCTCCAAAATGGCGCTGCCAGACAGTGTGACCGTTTCTGGGAAAAGGAAAAATATTTAGCAGATTAGAGTTATCGATTGTTCAAGTTGATTTGATAGAGGTGGGAAATATTGAAGTCAGAGTCAAGTAACTGCGACTGCGATTCTACATCTCGTTAATCTAAAGCTAAGTTCACACAGGCAAATGGCAAATTATTTGACAAATTCTTTTTGCTAATTTCACATTAGCTTAAAGCTTGCAATTGCTACCAATTAATTGTACAAGTTATCCAAAAAATCATAACGAACTAAAAAACTGAGAACCTTGAACATGATATTCGACTCGGCCCACAGGTAGTGTAAAATATCATTTTTAGATAACAGCCTAGGTCAAAAACATGTCACTCTTTGTAACATTAAAATTAATTAGGGTTTCTGACACGGGTCAGACACACCGCTTGAAAAGATCATCCGGTGGAAACCACTTGACATGCATTGCGTGAAAAAACATCCTCTAGACCAACGATGATCATTTATATAAACGGATGTGACTTATATCCTTGTTACACTGGCGAACATTCAATCACATTCTCGAAAAGTGAATTTTCCTTGTTCCACTGACGAATGTTGTTCACGGCCACACTAACGTCAACAAAGAACAGCTTATTGAATTGCTATGTCTGCAATTGTAAATCAAAGTTCGCCATCCACAAGTCAAGCAGCATGCCCTCCTGGTAGTCCCATCACGATTAAGATAGTCATACATAAGAAACATTACTGCATTTTAACATTCTAAAACAAAGAATGGAACAATTGCCGTTTCTCTTGGGCAGTTCGATAGCATATCGATAGAAAATCTAGCCTTTTAGCGGAAATTAGCTATATGTCGTGACAGTAGCTGGATCATCCATGACTGTGACTTCTACCGAATGGACATTCATCTCTTATGAGGAAATACACAGAACGAATGATGTCATTTAGATCATCCAGCGAAAGACCTCTAGAATGTGCCAGTGGAACAAGGGTATTACACACACATCTTTAGTTAAGATTAGATTTAAGGGAGAAGTATGAAACAGTACAAATAGAATGGCCCTAGCCGGATTTGTAGGGGAACCGGCCCCCCATATCGTTGGGGGGTTGTTTTAATTAAAATAAATACATAAATTATTGGTTTAATTAATTTTGTTGTGGAAGGTGGTTACCACAACTTTTAAAATTCTGAAAAAATAACAGAAATTGTATCTTGGAACGACAATTGAAGATGTAAAAAACGAAAGTGGAACCTCAACTAGAAGTCTTTAATAAATGGTGTTAAAAATTTCGCGTATTTTTGTAGGTAACGGCTTGCATATGAAAAATCTAAAAAATTATTCTGGGGGAGTGTTTACATGCAAGCTTTGACAAAAAATTGGAATTCTTTAATGGATAGATGGCCCGAAAAAGGCTTTTGATTGATGTGATAAAAACCGCTGTAAAAAATGCAGGGTTGGTACTACAAGTATAAAAAAATCGATAAATTACTTTCCGTGGATGTACTTTAAAACTGCATACGGTTCCCCCACAAATCCGGCTATGCCTTTTACAACCGTGCTCATTTAAAAGTGTGTAATTCTATCAGGGATGCAAACCGGTTCTGAACCGAACCGAACAAAACCGTAATCGAACCGCAATTTCAGCTGATAAACAGAACCGGCGTCCTGTCGAAACCACCGAACCGAACCGAAAACCATAAATAAAAACCGGTTCGGTTCATTTTATAGACGAGTTTGGCCGCTTTAAGCGTTTAGCTACGGACAATGATACTGGTAAATATGTGAAATTTAATCGATTTCCTAATGTAAGTTTCATCAGATCTTAGGTTACATTAAGTTTTGCTGATGGTCCCTCTGCAAGGGAGACTACTTATACACAGAATTAATCCTTAGCGATGCCGAAACTATGTACCTTCCTTTGTTCACCGACCCTTTAATATACCTGTCATCAGACTACATTTCTTCCTTGAAAATATGACAATTGATTTGTGTCGTAAGTGGAAAATTTCATACCAGTGATTTCATTCTTTTAAATCTAAAATTTGAATTAATTCCACCTAAATATACGAAATCTCCCACTGTGCGGCGGTTCAAAAACTGTGGATGAACCACTGAACCGAACCCTTGGATACCCTTGGAGAGAAACTGAAGCTGGCTATTGAAGAAGCTAGAAAATGCTTTATGGAATTGTACACTGACGAAAGGCTTAAACACAAATCCAAGATTGAAGTTATGTTGACGGCGTTGAAAGAAACTCCTAACAAGCTGAGGACTATGAATAAAAGCAGCCATTCTGACAAGATTCTTGATCTGAAAATTGAGGCCATGGTGATGATTGAAAGGCTGAAATCAATTAATTCAATTATTCAAATCAAAGGCTGTAAATCCAGCTTCAACCTGTACCAGCGGCACCAACTACACAAATGCCTACATTTAATGAAAACCCCAAAGATTGGCCAACTTTCTATGAATGGTTTCAAAGGGCAATCCACAAGAGACCAAACTTCAGGGAGACCATGAAGATGTATTAGCAAATGGTACAAATACACATCCCATACATATGCGGATAGAGTTCTCCACATCCTGTAAAACTTTCAATCAGATCAAACAATATGTTTTACAAAAATAAACAGTACTGTTTTTTTCCGACCCTCGTATTTGAAAAAAATGTTTATCGACCCTCGTATTTATCAAAATTCCAAATTAATCAGAAACTTCAAAAAAACCTTTAAAATGCTCGTAATTTTCCAAAAAGTTGCATATTGAATATTCAATTCAGATTATTATCCTGCCCAATTTGTACCAAAGAAGTCGGGACAAGCAAGTTTACAAATCTGGATTGCAAATTTTAAAATTATTATCATGATTTTCGGTCATCTCTTCATCACAGTCACATTAGCAGTCACTGCCACTCACAGGTAGACGCAACAACTGTTCATCTTTAATATCGATAACGATTACTTTTGCTTTGTCTACGCGTGGCGCTTGAAACGTGTTAAATTTTCACGTTTCAAATTTCAAGTTTTACTAGCTTACAGAACAAAGAAAAGTTTATTTACAGGTGGTTTGCCATTACCTGCAAACAAACGCGAAACGAAGCCAAGGCAACAAATTCGTATATGCCGGAAAACTGCAAAAAAGTGAAAGAAATAAAATAAGTTATCGAATAAGTGCGAAAAGTTATCGAAACCTCAGTGGGCCAGTTTACCGAAAACAATAACAAAATAGATCAAAAAGTTGAATTAAAACGAAGCAACAATATAACGTTTTGTTTATTATTTAGTCTGTCTTAAAATCAAACCGAAGTGGACCCCCCACCATTAATTTTGCTCTCAGTCCTCCTTGGTGACCGCGTGTGTTTGTGAGTGTGCAGGAAGAAGAAGAGTAGCAGCAGAAGTTGAAGGAGGGCGAAAGTGTGTCGTCGTGTGAAAAAGTGTGAAGTAAAAGCAGAAGAATTATCATGGCAGCTCAGGAAAATACGGAAATTTCAACAAAATTCTCCACACTTAATGTGAATGCCGTGGAATTTGTGCCCAGCTTTAATTATAGCAGCGCTGTGGCAGCTGCAGCAGCAGCGCAGGCCGAAGCCGAAGCGCCGCCGCCGCCTCCACCTACTGAGAACACGACGCCAACAACAACAACAGCAGCAGTAACGGCAGCAGCGGCAGCAACAACAACAACCACAACAGCAGTAACGGGATCGGAATCAGCCACACCAGCCACCACACCAGATTCTACGGGCAGTGGGGGATCAACAAATGCTTTGGCAGCAGCAGGGACGGGAGCGGCGGACTCGGCAGACGCATCCGCTTCTGCATCGCCAGCCCAACCAGGTTCGCCAGCAGCTACCACGCCTTCAACTACTCAAGCAGCGCCCATTGAAAACATAAACTCATTGGATAAAATTACTAACAATGGTAAAAGGATGGGGGAGTAGTTGGCTCATTGAACTTTCCTCCACACAAACACACACACACACCCACTTTCATACACGCATTCAAACATACGTGCATGTGCTTATGCTTGCCTTTAGTCTAAGTTCATATCTAACTTGTAACAAAGACAAATTTGCTCTTGCTTTTTGTTGTCACCTGCGTCGCCGCCGCCCTCTCCCCACCCACTAACCAATGAAACTAACTGCATAAATAGCACCACCACCCCCCCTGTCCGTGTTTAACATCACCTCTCCCCAAAGACATAACCTCAATTTCTGATGTGCAGCGTCGACACTTGACAAATGGCATGTGTTGTAGCTTCTGTTGTGCATTTAGTCTTGTTGTTCTTGCCCAGTGGTTAATGACAATTTCCATGCATAAGAACGCAGCAGCATTTTCTTTTTGACCGCTTTTCACGCCTTCGTGTCGCCAATTTTAATCTCCTCTCTCACACATCATCAGAGATGAGCAATTATGTAGAAGTCACTTGTCGTGACTGAATACTTGCTTAACAGTGACCAAAGTGGGAAGGAATGAATTTAATTTATTTAGTCGACTTGTCCGTCTGTTTCTATGCTATCTCTTCCGTCATTTTTTAAGCTATCTTAACCAAACTTTGCACTAAACCTTTAGGTACAAATACTCTGCACATTTGTCGGTACCGGCCGGATCGGTCCATAAAACTAGTTTTACTGTGAATAACTTTTTTTATGTTCAATGCAAGTATATAAGTATATAAGTAACAAGTATTATAAGTTTTCTATGCTTTTTCATAATTCCACCAAGCTTGATGAAAATCAGACAACTACATATCATCCATAGCAAAGATAGGTGTAAAAATAAGTTTTAGTAAGTACAACTTTTTTGATTTTAAAGCTATCACTGTTTAGACTTAATATTTATTAATATTATATTATATGCTTCCACATAATTCTGCTGAGTTTGATCCAAATCGGATGAGAATAGCATATAGCTGCCATAGGAACGATCGGTCGACGGTAGTTCTAGTGAGAAAACCTTTTTTGTTTTCAGTGGTAGCGGTTTTTAAGATTTTGCAGTTATGAATATTTTCTGCTTCAGCACAATTTGGACGATTTTTATCAAATTCCGATGAATATATCAAATAGCTGGCCACACGAAAGTGGTGCCATCTATTGGTGAGCTTTAGAAATCACTCAATTAACATTGCTCAAAGCGAAATTGAAATTGTTCTATTAAAATCATTCAAGTCCTACATTTCTATACAGTTTACGAGCTGCAAGGGTATATAAACCGGGGCTGCCCCCTCTAAAATCGGGAGAGGCTCACTCAGGGGTTCGAACTCGCGAAAATTTTTAGATTCGGGATCACGGAGCGGGTTCAGAAGGACGGTGAACTTAGGTTCGAACTGGGTTTCAGGAATAACTTCAGAAAACATGAATGTAAATCGGAACAACCCTATTCAATTATTGATATTTTCAATATAATCAAGCTTTGTTTAAGTAATTTATGGATAAAACAAAGTTTACTGACTAAAAAATATTCGACTTATACCTGTGTTGCAGGAACAGCTAATGCAACATATGCTACCTTTTTTAGTTCTCTACAATGAGAGTTTACGCAGAACTTTAAGACATTATAATTGTTAGGCAATCTTTGAATTTATCCAAAAGAAGCAAAGAAGTCGTTTATTTTGTATTTGTCACTAATTCTTTATTTTCTAGCTTCTAAGCTTAAGATTCAATTTCATGTTAATAAGAATATGAACTTGGTGAAGAATCATTTATGATTTTATTAATTAGTTCCTTTTGACGATTACACAATTCAGCAATTTGTCTCCTTGCAAGCTGTTTTTTGTTGTGAGAACAACAAATTAAGTTTCTTGGATCCAAAAAAAAAGATGTAAGAATTGGGATTGAAAGTGCAAGAACGTTTTTCTAAGAACTTTCTAAATATGTAAGAACATTCAAACCTAAAAGCGCCAATACAAAAACCTGTAATCTACAATTACGTATTTATATCGAAATATAGCAAAATGAACATTTATTTAGAAAAAAGGGAATCAGTTCTCAATTCCACTTTCACCAAATTTTTATAAAAGTAAAAGTGATTCGTGTTCTGGTAAAAGTAACATCGAAGGCACGGTTAACCGAAATAAACTGGTTTAAACCGGACCTGATATTAAACCGTATAATTGAAACAGAAAAAAAACGAAACCATTTGGTTTGATTCAGTTATTTTCTTATCCCAATGACAAGACAGAATGCTTAAAAATTGAATATATAAAACTTAACACAAAATTTGATAATCAGCCTTCTTCTGAATTCCACTTCCACAACAGTTTTTCGAAACGTAAAACGAAAGAATTTTGCGGATTCAAACGTTTTGCCTCTTGGCAAGTGAAATTAAAAGTAAATTTCAAATTTGGCATTGAAAAATATAAGCTACCCACAAAATGAAAATAAATCATAATTCTTTGGTCCATTTAAGATGTTTTGGTGTCCTAAAATCTTACAAAAGGACTTTATTTTATTTTTAAATAATGCATTTTACGAACACATTCAATTTCTTAGAGGCTAGCAAAAGCGAAAAGTAAAACGTGCGAAAGCTCCGACCAGTACGATAGGCATTTCTCAATCGATAGTCATCTATCTTTGGTCAAAGGAAGGGTCGTCAGTCTATTAAAAACTGATAATTTAGAGCAAAATCGAGATGGTTTCGCTTGTGACCAACAACACACTTTCTACTTTCGAAAATTAAATGGCTAAAGGCTAAATATTAATTTGTTTTGTGAACCGAACCCTTTTCAACTTTTTTTTTTTTGCTACGGTTCAGGCGTTAAATATATTTCTGCTCCGGTTCGCGTCGGACTTCCCCAAAACCCCGGGAAGCGGTTCGACTCCAAACCGGTTGCAGCCCTGCTGTAAACCATATTCAAACTCTGGATATTACGACCATAAGAAAGGAAATATAGAAAAAGTCACGTTGTAACATGGCAATCCAAACTTATCATAACTATGTACGAGTTTAGAGTGGAAGGACCGGGGACTTTTGGAAAGGAACGTATGATTGATAGCTACAATAATTTTGGTGCATTCGATTATAGTCAATAACTGTTGATATGTATATCAAATGAAATAGTATGGTCAATTTTAAGTCTGCAAAATTCCTAGAAATCGGGAGGGGTTTACTCCGGGGTTTGAATTTGCGAAAATTAGGGTTCAGCTTCTTGAAGCGAGTTCATAAGGTCGGTAAACCCAGGTTCACGTTCGAAACCGGGTTCAGGTAAATTTTGTTTTCCTCGATTGAAAAGCTCTGCGAGAGCAAAATCCTATAAAGTTCCTCTAAAGTTAGAGAATAAATTTTGCATACCCTTGTAGAGGGTAGATTAAAATTGTCCAGATGTTTGTAACACATAGAAGGAAGCATCTCCGAACACATAAGGTATATATACTCTCAATCAGCATGACGGGCTGAGTTGATACCATGTCCGTCTGTTTCTAGGCTATCTCCTCCGTCAGTCTTAAACTTTGCACGAAGTCTTTTGGTACAAAAACGCTGCACATTTGTCGGAACCGACCGAATCGGATGACTATAGCATATAGCTGCCATAGGAACTATCGCTCGTAAAAGTAGTTTTAGTTAGAAAAACTTTTTAGTCTTCAATGCAAACGTCCCCAAACCTCGTATTTATAAGTTTTCTATGCTTTTACATAACCTCACCAAGGTTGATGAAAATCGGTCGACTATAAGGTATAGCTTCCATACAAAAGTTAGTTCAGAGAAAAAGTCCTAGTAGGAAAAACTTTTTTGGTTTCAATGCTATATATCCCAAACTTGTTACTGATCAAAAATGTATGCTTCTACACAATTCTGCCTAGTTTGATCGAAATCGGATTACTATAGCATATAACTGCCATAGAAACGATCGGATGAAAAAGTAGTTCTAGTCAGAAAAAAATTTTTGTTTTCAAGGTTAGCGTCTTTATACTTTCCAGTTATGAATTTTATCGGTTTCCACACAATTTTTGGAAATTTGGTCAAAATCGGATGAATATATCGTATGGCTGCCATATAACAAACTGACAAGCAATTGGTTAAAGTTGTTAAGTAGTGTCCAAATTTTACATTACTTTACAATTCCGTATGGGGCTTAAGAGTGAACGAAGAAGAATAACGAATTACTGAGTCCATCGTACTCTCCAGAAAAGGTGTACATCGAACGGTCTTCAAATTCTCGAAATTTGCAGAATTCATTTGAGTTATGATTACAGACGGTTATATAGACGGGTTAACAGACGGGTAATTAGATGGTTAAATAGGAGGTGTAGATCAAACGGTCAAAAAATCGATAAATTCTCAAAATTTTATAATGAGGGTAAATAGACGGAAAGCTCCAAAAACGACGATACGATTTCGACATGGAAATAAAACATAAGTCAATGTGGAAAAGGGGAAAGCAAATCTCGTAACTTTAGGTACACAGAGGGAAAAAACCTGTTCAGAAAAAATGTTGCCGTCAACTCAAAACATGAACAAAGTATTATCAACTTTTAAGAGGACAAATGTGTCAAATGTTCTTGACAACGTTTGTGCTCAACTTGAGTCTCATTTTCCTTAATTGTTTCCAAAAAAGTGAGGCTACCTTCCAAAATTTAAACTTAGCTCTTGTGAAAGACGTTTTAGTGGGCCTATGAATGATAACCATAAGGAATGTGGTCAATTCGACTTCTCCTGATCCAAAAATTGGCTAAATTTTTACCAAAAGTAGAGACAAAAAACCGTCAACGATGAACCCATATTCAAACAAAAACCTTAGATTCAATAAGTACAGGAACCGGTCCGCGAACAGAACCTTAAACTTTACCCCGGGGCCGAACTTTGATCAAAATTTTACTGGTTTATAGCATTGGTTTAGATCAGTGGTGTCCAAACTCACACAATCAAACATTGCGCTTGTGTGCGCAGGAGCGAAACACGAAGTAAGCATGTTGACATTTCAACATCATGAGCAATAAACAAACGAACAAATGCCTCTGCCTCGTGAAAGAACAAAAAGCCGAACACGCGCATCGTAAGAGAGCAAGCCGCCCAGCGTGGTATTTATAGAACACACGTATTCTCTCTCTCTCTCTCTCTCTCTCTCTCTCTATACGTTTGTCGGATGCGACGCCGGCAGAATTATGAGTTCCTCTCCCATGGGATAGACTTTTGGCATTTTGGACACCACTGGTTTAGATTATCCTTAGGATTTGATAGATGGCAATTGTTATAAAAGCTTCTTCGTTTTGTGTTTAAAATACTAAAGTGTACCTGCTAGTTTTACATAATTTACACATAATTCTCGTACACTTAAGCATAATTTGTAGGTGTATCTTTTAATGTATAGGAATTGTTAAATTGTTTAGGGTTCCATATACATATGTCATCACCATCATCATCATGTATTATTTTCAAAATCATAGCTCACCAGTCACAGTATTTTCACCTACGCATCTCTAGCAAGCATTGACATTTTGCCATTCACCCATTAACTCAGTAGCAGCAGCTGTTTTGTCACGCACACACAACCCACACAACACCCCTCACATGTTTTTGACACGTTTACGTTTTTGGCTTGCCTTTGTGGGTCTTTTAAGCTAAGTACGCTCACTCGCTCGCTGTTAAAGTTCGCTCTCTCTTTCTATTGCTCTTTTACTCGCCACATGGCTCCATTCAACACGCTGCCGCTTGTTGTTGTTGTTGCTTTTATATGTTGTTATCGCTTGCCTTGTTGCGGTTTGGCCCAAATGACGGTGGCAGCGGTTTGAACCGCTTTGAACTTGATTTCGGAAGTCTTAGTGTAGTCGCCCGTCAATGTTGAACCGAACGGACCAGCGGCTGGTCTAGTAATGAAATTTTTGTGAATTGTGCTTGACTTGTTCTCTGGCGGTTAAATTGTAATTTAATTTACATATTTATATAATTATTAATTATGTCTGAAAATGGCGGCAGCACGCGCTTAATTTGCACAAAGAAAATGCACTCGAAGAAAAGTTAGTAACGGTAAAACACTCAAGTGTAAAGTAAAAGCTACGCGCGCAGCTCCAAATTGCTCTTTCTCTTTTTGTCGTTTATTCTAACTGTTGTGACCTGCTGTTGGCCATGCTGGGATCTGAATTGTGGCCAGTTTTAACTGCAAGTGTTGAGTTTTTACGTGCATGTGATGTGGCAGCATGCAGCGATATTTTGTCGCTCCATACATCATACATATTTACTTAGATATGCCCTAAGGTGGCCAAGAGTTTATCTTTGCATTTGCACGTTAACTAGCACTTAGTGACATTCATCACCTGCCCCAGGCCCAGGCGCTAATTGCCTAATGCCCTTCCTTCACCAAAAGCAACAACATTATCCATATCAAACTTTGCTCAGCAACAACAAAATTTTACGTTCATACGTGGGCATATCAAAAACCACACTAGCTACGTTCATACGAAGGCAGTGAATCAATAAAGTTCGTACGAAGACATACAGTATGTCAAGAAAGTGTTTTGCCGGAGGAAAAAATACACATTTTTAACTTATTTGGAGAAAAAAGGAATCATTCCAAAAATGGCAAAATTTAGTGCTATTTTTACTCCGATTACGTATCGTTCTTAGAACTACCAAGTAAAAGAAAGTAGCTAACTCCATCTAGTTGTAACATTTTTAAAAATATAGAACATATAAAATCCCTATTTTAAAGTGACATTAAAGTGTTTTGACAAAATGTCAAATCTCATATATTCTCAGTACAGAAGCACAAATGGAAAATAAATTATTGATTCTAGAAAAGTTTGCCACGTTGAACGCGAACCTCGTTCTACAAACTCCATATCTGTAAACTTTGACAGCTCATTTTGAAATTTTCAATCTTAAAGTAATAAAAAATAATCGAATTTCGGTTCCGGTTCTGGTAAAAAGATTCTGTTTTTGCTTTAATTTATTTCGGTATTCGGTTCAGTACGCGAACTTTTATTTCGGTATATTGGTACGTACCGGCAATCGTTGAGTTTATTATGCAGACATATTCGCTATTACGGGTTCTATATGATGTACAATTTTGCATATTGATATCTTTTATACGCTCCGAGTAAAATATTTCATTGAGTGGATATGTTTCTTATGAGCTGATGCATGTTGATATTATCATATAAAATCACACATCAACTTTTCAGTTCAGAGCTTAATTTTTGAGAAATTTTTCAATGTCTATAACTTAAAGTTGCCGACCAATTTTCCATATCACAGCCTAAATAATTTCTGAGATGTGGACTTGAGATTCCGGTCCTGATTTAGTAAAATATGCGACTCCATATTATTACCAACTTACAGACCATATTTCAAGTTCATAGCTTAATAAATCACTACTGAGATAAGACTCTGAACCACTTTTGAACCGGTTCAAAACCGGATAAATTTCAGTCCTGAACCAGTTAAACATCCAACTCCATATTACCAACCTACTGCTTAAATTTCAAGCTCATAGCTAAAATAGTTTTTAGATATGGCTCTGAACCACTTTTTAACCTATTCGATACCGGTTCGATACTGGTCCTGAACCAGTCAAATGTCAAACTCCCACAGACCAGATTTCAAGTTCATAGATTGAATGACATCTGAAATATGGCTCTGAACCACTTTTAAAACGGTTTTAAGCGTTCACAGACTTAAGATATAGCCCGTGTGAAAATTTCGCGAAGATTGGCTCAGCGGTTTAGCCGCGTATAAGGAACAATAATGCATGTAAACATGCTTTCACTTTTATATATATGTATAGATTTAAGCCAGTTTTTTTTATACAAAAATATAGTAAAATATTTCAATTTTTTTATGAAGAAAAGAACGCTTTAAAATAATGCTTACATATGGGCATTTCCAAACTGACGTAACGTTACGTTCGTACGAAAAGATGTTTTTTAAAAATATGAAAATCTTGGATTTTTAAAAAGATTGTTCTATATTTGGGTAGCAATTAAGTGGCACTATAATTAGCAAAAACCATGACATCAATCGATCATAAGGAGTTAAAGATATAAGCAAGCATATATGATGGCGTGACGTTACATAAAACGGAAGTGGGTTTTGACTTGTTTTAGAAAAATGCAAAACTCTGCGATTTGGGCAAAGCTTTTTGTATACATATTTTTATACCCTTGCAAAGGGTATTATAATTTTGCCCAGAAGTTTGCAACGCATAGAAATATTCATATCCGACCCCATAAACTATATATATTCTTGATCAGGGCGACGAGCTGAGTCGATTGAGCTTTGTCCGTCCGTCTGTCTGTCTGTCTGTCTGTCCGTCTGTCTGTCCGTCTGTCTGTCCGTCTGTCTGTCCGTCTGTCCGTCTGTTTCTACGCAAACTAGTCTCTCAGTTTTAAAGCTATCGAGCTGAAATTTTGCACAGAGTCTTCTTTTTACTGCACGCTGCTAATATGTCGGAACCGACCGGATCGGATGACTATATCTTATAGCTGCCATAGGAACGATCGGTTCAAAAATGGGTCTTAGTGAGAAAAACTTTTTTGTTTTCAGTGCTAGCGGCCTTAAACTCGGCCATTATTAATAATAAATGCTATCAAACAGATTTGCAAATTTTGGTCAAAATCGAATGACCATATCTTATAGCTGTCATAGGAACCATCGGTCGGAAAATGGGTCTTAGTAAGAAAAACTTTTTTGTTTTCAATGCTAGCGTCATAAAAATCTGCCATAATTAATATTATATGTTTTCAAACAGATTTGCAAATTTGGGTCAAAATCGGATGACTATAACATATAGCTGCCATAGGACCGATCGGTCGGAAAATGGGTCCTAGTGAAAAAAACTTTTTTGTTTTCGAGTAAATCGTTCTTAAAGTCGGTGATTCTTAATATTAAACGCTTTCAAACTAATTTAAAAAAGTTGATCGACATCGGGTGACTATATCTTATGGTTGCCATAGGACCGATCGGTCTGAAAATAGGTCTTACTGAGAAAAACTTTTTTGGTTTCAATGTTAGCGTCCTTAAACTCGTCCCTTATTAATATTATATGTTTTCAAACAGATTTTTAAATTTTGGTCAAAATCGGATGACCATATCTTATAGCTGCCATAGGACCGATCGGTCGGAAAATGGGTCTTAGTGAAAAAAAAATTTGTTTTTCAAGTAAATCGTTCTTAAGGTCGGTGATTAATTTGATAAATTTGGTCGAAATCAGATGACTATATTTTCAGGCTTATCAGTCGGAAAATGAGTCTTAGTGAGGAAAACTTTTTTGTTTTCAATTTTATCGTTCTTAAACTTGGCAATTGTTCATTTGATATGTTTTCAAAAAGATTCGCGAAATTTGGTCGAAATCAGATGTTCATCTGACGGAAAATGGATTTTAGTTACAAAAGTTTTTGATTTTTATCTAAGCGTTCTTAAACTCTGTCATTTCAAAAACAGCTTTTGCAAGGGTATTAAAACTTCGGCACAGACGAAGTTAGCTTGGCCTTCTCGTTTTAGTATGATTTGAAATAATACAAGCTAATTTTCCAGGTTATCTTATTCAAAAATGTTTGCTCTTTTCTGTGGAAATGCCCATATAGATATTTAACTTCGTAAAAATTTAAAAAAAACTTCGTAATTTCTTAGTTAGTAGAAATTTTTCAAAGCTATCGCCTAGTAGGCGAATGTGTCTTTCTTCCAGTATTCTACTGGACGTAGAGGCCACCCTGTCGTTAGTGGCCGAAGATGATGGCACATTTAATACTTGTCTAGCAAGTTGTTAAAAGTTTGGCTTTTATTTTCTGTTTGTTAAGCGACGCAATTTTACATACTCTTATGTGCCCATTTTTTAATTCGGATGTGTGACCATTTGGCTAGTTCGATAAAGTAATTATAGATAAATTGTTTTCATTGCTGTGCTTAAACTTGCTGAGGCCAATAAAAATCAATCGGAACCCGTAAAATTTCGCGATTTGGACTAATCCCGTCCCGTCCCGATCCCGACCAACAATTTTTAATTCAATCCCGTCCCGCCCGATTCCTTACTTTTTATTCGGGTCCCGAGTTTTGTTCACCTGTATATGACTTCCCAACTATAGTTCAAATTTTGCTATAAAACTTCGTGAAGATTTATCATTCTTCCATTTAATATTAACTGATTATGGTAATTACTTGAAAAATACCGTTTGTTTCGCATTTCTTAAAAAATGTTGCTTGTGCCAATATTTAATTGATTCACTGTATCCTGTTTGCATTTTCACTAGGTTGGATTTTAATGATTCTTTAGTCACGGAGAAATGATTTGAAGCATTCTTTATGCTGATTTTTTCAACATTTGTCATCCATGGTATTTATTGCGGTTCTGTATTATCACAATCAGGGTGATTCAGTTATGTGTGTTTATTTGTGGTATTTATCGGTTTTATTACCCTAAAAAAATCTCTTGATTGGCAATAAAATTTGATTTTTAGTATTTTTTTGCCATATACTGATTCGTTGTTCCATCTCTTCTCCGTATAAAGATAACATTCTTTGGGCTCCCTTTTCTGCCTGCGTTAGCGCATATATTTTGCTTATGTTTACTTTATGGAATGTAAATAACACTTCACACTGAGCTCTCAAATTGCAAGCTTGAGAAAACCGTCTCACCATTACCCCTTTCCTTTCTGTTTCAGAAACCGATCCCGCTGATAGCTGGGACGTGGAAGATGATGCTGTTATAACGCCCGAAGATGAAGAGGCTGACGAGTCGGAATTCGCAGAAGGCGAGTCATCTTCAAAGCTATCAAAGAAGAAAGTCATCAAGGTTGAGGAGAACAGAAGCAAGCGGGAGCATGTGAATGTGGTGTTCATTGGCCATGTTGGTAAGTCGATAACTGCTCGCCAACTAATTGATTCAACAACTAATTCCCACCAATTCCAGATGCTGGCAAATCAACAATTGGTGGACAAATCATGTCTTTAACCGGCATGGTGGACAAACGTACTCTGGAGAAATACGAACGTGAGGCTCGTGAGAAATCTCGCGAAAGTTGGTATCTCTCTTGGGCATTGGACACAAATCAAGAGGAACGTGATAAGGGCAAAACTGTAGAAGTGGGTCGTGCCTATTTCGAAACAGAACGCAAACATTTCACCATCCTGGATGCACCCGGACACAAAAGTTTTGTACCGAACATGATTGGCGGTGCAGCGCAAGCGGATTTGGCTGTTTTGGTCATCTCAGCGCGAAAGGGTGAATTCGAAACGGGTTTCGATCGAGGCGGACAGACCCGAGAGCATGCCATGTTGGCCAAAACCGCTGGTGTTAAGCATTTGGTTGTGTTGGTCAACAAAATGGATGATCCCACTGTCAATTGGGATCAGACGCGTTACAACGAATGCAAAGACAAGATACTACCATACCTCAAGAAGCTGGGCTTCAATCCGGCCAAGGATCTTACCTTTATGCCTTGTTCTGGTCTCAGTGGCTATGGATTGAAGGATACAATCCCAGAGTCTCTATGCTCCTGGTACCGGGGGCAAGCTTTTATACCATTTATCGATGACCTGCCCTCACTCAACAGAAAATCGGACGGTCCATTCATTATGCCCATTGTGGATAAATATAAGGATATGGGTACAGTTGTCATGGGCAAAGTGGAATCTGGTATGGCGCGCAAGGGCCAGAATTTGCTTGTGATGCCAAATAGGGTGAGTTAGTGGAGTAAAATGAGTAAATAAGCGAAATATAATGATAATATTTATGTTTTTCCCCCCAGACACAAGTGGCTGTGGATCAAGTGTTCTCCGATGACTATGAAGTCACATCCGTCTGTCCCGGCGAAAATGTCAAGATCAAGCTGAAAGTAAGTAAACAAACTTTGAGAACGTTTCGCTTACTTTAATATTGAATTTAATCTTAGGGCATCGAAGAGGAAGATGTCTCACCTGGTTTTGTGCTCTGCGATGCCACGAATCCCATTAAAACGGGAAAAATCTTTGATGCTCAGGTCGTTATTTTAGAACATAAATCAATTATCTGTGCGGGTTATTCGGCTGTTATGCACATACACTGCGCTGCCGAAGAGGTTACAGTAAAGGTGAGTAGTTTGATCAAAGACTAAAAAAAAACCCTTATAACTCAATATCTTCCATTGAAAAGGCCCTCATTTGTTTGGTGGATAAGAAGACTGGTGAGAAATCAAAAACACGTCCAAGATTCGTGAAACAGGATCAGGTTGCAATTATGCGAATTGAATGTTCCGGAATGATTTGCCTTGAACAGTTTAAGCTATTTCCACAAATGGGTCGCTTCACGCTGAGAGATGAAAGTGAGTTGAATTTAAAGTCTAAACAAATTAATTTGTTAAATGTTTTCTTCTTTTTCAGACAAAACCATTGCCATTGGCAAGGTACTGAAGGTGGTCGAATAAATTGAGCCAAGCTACAATTATGAATTCGAGCGCCCCGCCTTTTTTGATATAGCATTGCACCCACTCACAAAAACACACACCTACAGACGAGAGACACGCGTCCCCGCTTTCTTCATCATGATTATGTATTTGACTCACACTCCACACCACTCCACACTCACACACCCACAACAAAGTTTCTTTACTTTCTACCATAGCAATTGATTATACATTTGATTAGAGGAAAGTTATAACTATCTTTAAAAAACAAACAAATAGCAAACGAAATGAAGAAATGATACAAACATTACGGGCTAAGGGAGTAATGAGTTCAGTTCAGAGAGAGCAACAGAAATGATGCATTATATATACATATATATATATAAAAATATAAACTATATTATGTAATGGAGATAAATTGCAAAACCAGATGTACTATTTATATATATATACAACAACAACACATATATGTATATATATGTATGTATGCCAGAACAGAAGCAGAAAAAAAAAACGTTGAAGAAGAAAAGTTAAGAATGTGTATGTTCATTTTTTTTAAATTAAAAAAGCTACAAGCTCCAGTCTCCCACTTTTTCCCCTCAAATAACTTTTTATTATATAATGCCTTTGAATTGCAAAGTTGTTCTGCTAATTAAAATATTTAAGTTTGGTATTGATTTATAAGCACAACCTCTCTTCTACACCCATATTTTATGTGTATGTCTAAAATTCAATTTTAATTAACGAAAATATCATATTGTTAATTCTTAATATTTTTCTTTTTATACATATACAAGAAATATTTCATATGCTTTGGATTTTTCTTTATAATTTATAATTTAGTAAATTGGAGAAAACACATATGCATATATACAAAAAACAAAAACAACAAAAAAAAAAAAACAAAACAAAAAAACAAGCAGACAACAAACCGATTATGAAACGAAATAATAAATGCCTTTTTTGCTTATGAGCAGAAACCAAAAAAAAAAACAAAAAACAAATGAGATTTTCTTTTCATTTTTCAGTTTATTTAGTTTAATCCTGTTTCAGTTTTCACTTTCACTAAAACTTGATTTGGTTAGCGATTCCCGTATTTTTCAATTGAAAGCATTACCATCAGTGCTCAGAAAGTTGGCGTCAGGAAGGCGAGAAAAGGAGGGATTAATTCATGATCCAGGTTTTTTAAAAGTCACTTTCCCCACTTAGGCCCGTGGCGATGCCATATATTCCTTGTCAAGCCCTAGAGTGGTCCTCAATACTGAACCATTGTGTGGCCAGTATACACTTAAGTAAAGCTGGAATATGTAGCTCGGATGTCTCCGAGAGGTTGAGTAGAAGGGGTTAACCCTGCGAAGGCTGAGAGCGACAAGTCGCTCTCCCCACCTAGGCCACGTGAGCCCGTTGCGATGCTTTATATTTATATATAGTCCAGGGTTCCCCAAGCAGAGAGCGGAAAAATGTGTCTGTATCTCTCTCTAACTCACAGTGAAGCCTTCGGTGTGAAGTGGCGAGTATTTTCGGCCCCCAGAGGCTATGGCAGGGGAACTCTGATTTAGTCTCAAGGGGGGTCAATACTGAATCATTGTGAATACAGAATAAACATAAGTAGAGCAGGGATCTCTAGCTCGAATGTCTCCGAGAGATTGGTTAAAAGGGATTGACCCAGAATCCTGAGTCTCCTCCTACTCAAAGCGTCAGAATGACACATAAGGTGTCGTTTCCTCATCTTCCTCATATATGGGCATTTCCACAGCTACGAACGTGACAATCGTCCGAATTTTTTGCCTTTATTATGAAGAAAAACAAAGACAAATTTTACCATAAATTTCCGCATATTGATTTTTGGATATCACTTGAGTAGCACTTTATTTAATATAAAAGCTGAGAGTTGTAGACTGTATGGTCCCAAGATACAGGCAGACAAAAAGGCATACGCAACGTGACAGAATACGGAAGTGCGTTTTGTTTGCTTTTACAAAAGAGCAAATCTCTGCGGAATGCATTCGAGTTTTTTAATGCAACTAACTTTAATATGATCTGCAATGTTGTAACTATATATTTATGGCTGATTCGGTCAAAAATAAATTTTTCTTTTTTTTATATTTGACTCATGATACGCAACGTGGCTTACGTTACGTGACAAGCCTTTCTCTAAGGCTGTTCTTGTGATGCAGTTCATAAATTTATATATTATATGTATCCTTTTGCGTAATCCTAAAAAACATAAAAATTTTGATTCAGGAACTTATATTGATATACATAAGATAAAATGAATCGATGTTTTCGGTTTTACGTTAACCTTTCTGTGGAAATGCCCATATGCAACTTCTGCCAATAAGACAGTGAGCCGTCACGGTTCCTACCAGAAGCAATATGTGTTCCATCTGTAAAGTAAAAGCACTAAGCAACTAATTCATAGAGCCTTGTTTGATTGCTCAGTGGTAAAACTGTGTGAGTACGTTTTATTCGTATCGTGCTCTTCTCGAAAATGTGATCGGTGGTTGTGTTCAGTCTGGCCCGTTTGTTCGCAGGCTCATTTACAGGTCCAGGCACCCATATCAGCTGTTTTATCATTATTTGTGTATGAATCAGGCGTTTTAAGAGCTGCTTGACTGTCTGAGTATATAAATACGTTTCCTTTGCAAACTATTTGTCTATCTATATCGATATTTTTTCCGTTATTGAAAAAGTTACATTTCATTATTGATATTTTGTTATAAAAAACAACGATATTATCGATATTTTCAACAAATAGACACATTTTACAATAATGTATCATTTGACTATTTATCTTCAATTACATTCTGATTGCGTTCAAAATTTAGAGATCGGAGATCCAAAAGAGATCTTTCAAAAGAGATCTTTCAGATAGCTGATAAGTGTCAGATAAACTTTAAATTTACTCTCTTATAAGTTAGTTTTTATGTGTAGTAGATGTGAAATCGGCACTAAATGCATTTATATAACGTGTCTTTTACTGTCGGGTATTACACTTATGCTGATTTGTAATTTCCAAGTAGTCATAACAATGCTCTCTGCTGATTTGCAGTCGATAGGCAAATATTACTGAAGATAGAACCGGGAGGTTCTTGAAAGAACTGTATAGTCGACCAGCCTCCTTTGTGGTGTTGTGTGCTCCTGTTTAAAGTTAGTTGGAAACATAACATGACCTCAAGCCGTCTAAAACATGATAGTTTTATTATTATTAAGGACGTAAAAACTATTGAGATATCGCTCACTTACTTCAAGACTAGCATAATTCAAAAAATACGAGATTTGACTTAATGATGCAGAAATATTCTCTGTACTTGGTTATATTCTTTCCATGTGGTTAATATAATAATTAATTCCATGTTAATTTTCTTGATAATGCAAGAGCATCATATCACAGTTGTCCTGCAGTTGATATTGCCAAAAGATCCTTCGGCTTTCAGTTAAAACATCATATTTTCAAATTTGATAATGAGTTTTTAAAAAATTAATATTTTGCTAGATTAACTGGAAACTAAAAGAACTATTTTCTCTTCTCGTTTTTCACAAAATCTATTATCTTGAGTTATGCCAGTCTTGTAGTGAGTAAGTGAGCGATACGTACTTTATTTAACGCAGAAACTTATTGTGGAAGCTTTTTCATGAATTCTTATCAATATGATTGAGGAAAGACGATTAACTTGTATAGAAAACATATTTTTTAAGCCGTCGAGCCAAAATTTTTTGGTATGGGGTAGTTTGGAGAGTCTAATGTCCAAAAGAATGCACTAAGTATACCTATTTTTTGTGGCCGAAACTATCAAAAATATCGACGAAAAAGATCACCAAAATTTATTTGATATCCGATAAATATTCAATAATAATATATCGTCTTTTAAAACAAAAATATCGATATTTTCAAATGTCGTCATTATTTTCGGCACCCCTAATGTATAGTAATTAGTAATATTTTATGGGTACAACAATTTCGAGAGAGATGAGATGAACCAAGCGATTAACCCGAATTGTCCCATAACTTTTTTTTATAAATAATTTAAATTTTTATTAAATATTATTAATTTATTATTATATTCTATTAATTTTAATTTTAATTTTAAATGGACATATGTTTTTCGTTGCCATATGGCAACACACGGTTTAAATAAACATTTTTAGACCAGTTTTGGGATTGAGTTCACAAATTAAATTGGGAACGAAACGGGATTTGAATAAATAATTTGGCTTCAGGGTCGCGACATGTATTGATAGTCGTGGATTCGGAACCGCGCCCATCTCAACTGCAAATACCTAAATTACGAAATAAGATTCTGACCGAGTTACGAAATCCCTGATATATTCAGGGGTGTCCCTGAAATCTCTAGTGAGATTTTAGTATAAACGGTAGCATTTCGCTCTACTTAAACTTCGATGACCATTTAAGTAAAGTGACAAGAAAAAGTTTGTTTACTGATGTGGAAGAACAACTTTCCTTTAAGTAGTCGGAATCAATTCGCTTAACATTCAATATCTGATCTGGCACATAGCAGCATCTAGGAGAAGAGAAATCGGCACTTAGTTGAATATCTCTTGATCAAAATAATGTTATATCTATCGGGTGTGTTCGTATAAACTCTTGCATTTCGAATTAAATCCGCTTGCCTCTAAATGTGATGTGCCATATATGTACTAGAGCCCTGCACACGCTCACACTAAATCGTGTTAATCGTAGGCAATCAAACTGTGCACACTATTGAACCAACTCATATGTCAAAACGAAACAGCTCTTATTGAATCATTTCATTTCATTTAATTCAAAGATTCATTTAGTCAAAGTTAATCTGTTAAGCTCTCACACTGTTATTGATTTTGTTGATTTTGTTGTAGTTCTTCTACGCTTAATTTTCTTATTATTGAATAATAAAGGACAACTCATGTGTCCATATGTAGTTATGTAGTTATACATGGTTATGTAGTTATGTGTGGTCGTTTGTGGCCTTGAAAAGCAGTTTCTTAAGCCCCCAGCGGTTTTATTACCATGGTGATCCTTCTGCTGCTAATTGCGGTGATGCATTTACGCTAGCATGGTTTGCCACTGGGTTAGAAGTAAAGTTTGTTTGGCACAATTACTATTTTTAATACTCTTTGGTAATTTTCTGCGACTTAATGATTTGTAAGTCACGGAAAGTGGTTGGAAACATTCTTTATGTTCTGACTATATTCTTTTCTATTAGTCATTCATGGTATTTATCGCGATTCAATATTGTCATAATCATGGCTATGTAGTTTCTTAAGTACTTAGCGGTTTTGTTACCATGGAGATCTGGTAGTACTGTGCTTATGCATTGATCACTGCATTATATGCTATCGTTTTGTACTCAAACCCTGGTTGCTAGTGTTAATAATGTTGATAGTGTTAACACTCTTAACAGTCACAGTCAGTTCCTTTGCTAATGTTGGCACCACCCTTGCTTTGCTAACGAATAGAAGTATATCATCAACTCCCAATCAGACACTAGATAGTTTATTTAAGTGATTGCTTTGACAGTGTGAGCATTGATACTGTTGCCTGTAACACACGATTCATTTAAACGAGAGAGAATAATTTTTTGCGGCCTTACTTTTATCATTTAACACTTATATCATTTAACCCAATGTCCTCCTAATTTAGTTTCATATCAAATCATTTTTACTAAAATCTCTAGAAATTCCTGGACCCCTACACACCCGTATATGATTGTTTTTGACATTAAAAAGCTGCTTGAGTAAAATGTTTAGTGATAATAAAAACTATTTTATATTGTAGTATTAGCATATCTTAATTTAATTTTAGTACAGCAATATAAAAAGTAAGAGAGATTTGGGGATAGGAGTTTTTGGAAATTTGTTCAGTAAAAAAGGGACTGAATTGGCGACAATGCTTGAAGTTGTAAAACAGAATATGCCGAGTTTTAATTTAATATGCGAAATTTTACTTAAAAATCAACAAATCCAATATTTTACTGAATTTTTAACGGTGGAATGGTTAAGGTATATAATTATGTTCTTAACTGTTGAATGTGCAACTGGGCTTTACGGGGTCCATTTTGACTTACTTTGCTGAAAGTTTTTACTTACTTGAACACTAATATATGTACGTGAAGCCAGCTTTCGCTAATGCTTTCTTATCGTAACGAAACCAACTAAATATTAATAGCATTAATTTCGTAGACAAACATGATCTGTTCTCTACCAAGGTAGTAATTGTGCAACTGAATGGGGAATTGTATGTAAGGTGCTAAATAAAACATGTTCAAAAACAATCGAAAACTGAATGTGTTAAGTAAATCTGCAGTTATCGACTAACTTTGGATAATGCTAAGCGCCAATTTGTAGCGTCAATATGTGCCACACAGTTTATCCCTTTAAAACAGACTAAATTTGTATGGCGGATCTGTGGTGCGAATATCGATTGCCCTCTGAAGGCTTATATTTATTCCGATAAATTCGCAGGCGAGTTACTTGTAACTTGAATTTTTGGGCTCACTGTCCAGCGTCTCGGAAGAGTTGGAAAAGTGTGCAAAAATAACGGTATGTCGTTAAAATAGCTGTACAGAAAACCTAATTTTTTTGTGTAGATTATACGTGATTAATTAGAAATTTTGTAGTTCCACTGAAAGCGTTGCTTGGAGAAGTCACATTTTATACAGTCCATAGTTCACACCCGAAAAGGCTTCTCATCTTTTGTCGTTCGGATTTTTCCTTAATTTTTTCACCGTGTATTTAATTACAAATTGAAAGAATACTGGCCTCATACAAATTTATACTTATATTTGGAGCAAAAATATTCCTTCTTTTAGTATTTATCTCTATTTTGTGTGTCTTCAGTTTGTATTCCCACGTTATGCCATTTAACAAGTTGAAATCAAAATAAAAGTTGTTACCAAAATAATAAATAAATAAGTTATAAAAAAGTCAACCCTCTCTAAGTTAATGCAATTAACTTAAAATATAAAAGCAACAACACAAACCCAAGAAAGCATCTTGACCGAAAGTAAAAAAAAAAAGTGCTTTTTTTGCCTCCCAATAAATTGAAACGCGATTAAATAATTCATTATGTAAACATAATAATAAATCAATAAAAAAGACCTATAATTGTTGATAAAGCGAGAACTTATTTAAAGGTTTTCACTCACACACACACACACACAAACACAGCAACACACTCACGCTACTACACTTACCCAGAAATGGAAAGGAAAACTATGAAACAAAATAGAAACGATCGAAATAATAGACATAATATAGACAAAACGTGAATATTTATACAACAACAAAAAATTTAAATGTATTATTATTATACATATACATTAAAAACAAAAAACCAAAACAAAAACAAGGAATCCGTATAAATTTGAACATTTTTTATCAATAAAAATCGAAAAGAAAAAATGATGAAAATTTAAAAAACCAGACTTAAAATGACTTTTCAATTTCAATTGTCAAACTGGCAGTTTCTAAGGGGACTTTAATACGTCTGTAAAAGAATTATATGTGCTTAACATCTTTAGAAAATTAAAAAAGTACACGTACCGGTATACATATCTTTGGTATGCACAATGTTAACTCATTATAAAGAATTTTATGTAACTAACTTAAATTATTCTAATTAATTATTATTTAGTTCAGTTAAAAATCAGTAGACTTTCCATTATTCATTAATACCGAACTTAGACGAAAAGGCATGTAGTTAACCAATGGTTATAGGTGAGTTGGCTCAATTTTTGACCATTCTTGCTCTATTGCCAATTTGAGCTCTTTTGCTCTTTCGAACTGACGGCAATTCTTAGCGGAAAGGATACCCCAGAGATCCTCAATTGAATTGATGCCAGCCACTTTAGAACTGGTATACTTTTCTCATTAAAGAACTTGTTCAGTCAGCTTTGCGCTGTGAATTGACGCAATTATAATGCTGATTGGTCCAATCATCGACAAATAACTGACCACCAAAGTCCACCAACTTGTCGTCCAACAACTTCACATATATTTGGGCATTCATTTTTGTCGATATGAACCACATTGGACTCTTTCCTTTTTACCAAAATGCAGCCCATACCATTACCGTCCCACCACCATAGCTACGCTTAAAACATGTATAGACTTATACACTTTCGATGAGCACGCTTGTATGATTTCAATTGTACTGACCTGCTCAGTGTGAGCGAGGTACCTTTTATTTAGAATTTATCATCCCTTAATATCTATTCTTAACTAAGGCAGTATTTGTAAGATAGCTGCGTGTGTATAAATATAAAAAATGCAAAATGCAAAAAATAAGTGGTGGGGACCGGATGACCTTTTCAAGTGGTTCCCATGGTTGATCCTTTTCAAGTGGTGTGTCTGCTGGGCTGGGCTGATCCTCGTCCCTGCGGCTATTAATATTAAATGCTTTTACAAAAGGTGGCATGTTTACGACATAACTTTTTCTTATATCTATTTGGAACAAAACGAAACTCTTTCCGCCCTGTTTTTTAAATTGGGAAAAAAATGTAAATAATGGCCAGTCTAATATTTATGAACATATGATCGAATTTTTTTGCTCCAAATTGTCTATACCAAGGCTGCAAACCGGTCCTGAACCGAACCCCAAAGAACCGGCTCGGTTCGGGTTTTCCGAACCCTTCTAATACACCCTTTAAAACATAAAAATGTTCGGTTCAAACAATCATTCAAGTCAATTTCTTAAGATCTTTTCTAATTTTCTCAATATCATGACCGAAAACAACTACTTTATAGTATTGAATTGCTTCAATTGATAATTAAAAAGGCTTTTTAGAAATCCAATCCATATTGCGAATTCGAAAAGAAAGAAACCATAAGTATAGTCGGAAAAGGAGAAAGCAAAATTAAAATACGATTAGAAAAAGACTCGCAAATGATTGGAAATATGACTCGAAATTGAGTCAAACCTGATGAGAAAAACGGGCTATAAACATAAACGACTCTTTTAAGAAGATTCTCTGTTTGGGAACCATATTCTCCCGAAAAAAGTATGTTTTATGACTATTTTAATCAGACAGAGGACTCAAAAAAGACTCAAAGTTGATCAGAAATTTCATAAAAATGCTAGCTGAGTATGTGCATAGAAGGTGAGGCTTACTAAATTCAAAGACCAGGCACTTTTGAATTACTTTTTAGAACACCTTTGAATGATATACATAGCTTGGTAATCTGGACGCGTTATTCTGATTAAATATATGTCTAAATTTGGACCGAATGTTGAGGCAAAAATCGGTCAACTATTTAACAATCTATGAACCCAGACTAGAACCAAAACCTTGGGTTCGATTAGTACAGGAATCGGTCCGCGAACCGAACCTAACACTTTACCACGGGTTCGAAATTTCTTACCGAATCTTTACCAAAATTGTACAGGTTTGCAACCTTGGTCTACCCATACATACTTATGAGCATAAATTTTGTTTATATTCCAGTCTATAGTAGGAGATTCTTGTGAATTTGTATACTCATAAAAATTTTGTTAATATATCATATATTTATAATTTTGACCAGACCGTCCGTCTTTCTGTCTGTCTGTTTCTATGCTAACGAGTCTCTCAGTTTTAAAGCTATCGAGCTGAAATTTTGCAGAGAATCTTCTTTTTATTGCACGCTCCTAATATGTCGCAACCGTCCGGATCGGATGACTATATCTTATAGGACCGATGTGTCGGAAAAATGGGTCTTAGTGGAAAAAAATTTTTCGTTTTAAATTTTATTGTTCTTAAACTTGGCGATTGTTAATTTGATATGTTTTCAAAAAGATTCGCGAAATTTGGATGATCAGATGTTTATCTGTTGGAAAATGGGCTTAAGATAGACAAATTTTTGATTGTTACGTAAGGTGTTCTTTAACTCTGACATTTCAAAAACAGTATTTGCAAGGGTATAAAAACTTCGTCACAAACAAAGATAGCTTGGCCTTCTCGCTCTGAATTTCTTTTCGCTAGAGGGTTCACCCCAATAGTTACTCTGCCTACAAATCAATGAAAGCCACCAAAGTATCTAAGGTTTCCAATAACTCAACCAAGGAATCAGCAGGGTATATTCAAGTATCCTAGTATCTTGAATTATAATCAGGTAACTATTGTAACTATTTTATTACAGCTAAATGAACGCATTTGCCATTACATTATAGCCGAGATGTTGCCACTCTGCCATGTTAAAAAGAAATGTTTTAGGTACCTGTTTGTGGCTTTAACTGAACGTCCGGTTAAAATTCCCTGTTCAAAAACTATACGCTCTATGCTTGATAAGAGAAAGGCGGACTATAAGAAAAATGTCGCCAATATTTTTAAAAATACTAATTTTTCCTGTACGGCTGACGATATCTGAAGTTGCAATAACAAAGTTACTTTGGTTTAACCGGCCACTATGTAGATGGTAAGCTAAATCGTCTTCTCTCGTGCTCGCATATAAGCGTGTGCGATTTTCCCCACACACATGAGGTAATAGCTACTGTATTCGCTAAAGTTCATAGCAAATACGGACTTAGAGATAGCCTAATATGTGGGACACTTACAGATAATGCATCAAACTTCTGTAAAGCATTTAAAGTGTACAGTTTTAAAACAAATGTGAAGCCTGAATTTTTAGAATTGGATTCTTCAGCTGATGTAGATGCGCACCGCACACTTTGAACTTAATTGTCTCGAAAGATGCTGAACAGGCTATTCTAAACACTAAATTCAAACGGTTGTACAATTCCTCCTTAGCTAAAGCCACGGCAATCTGGAATGCTGTTAGCAGCTCCATAGTATTAGCAGATGAAATTGAGAAAATTTGTAAGCTTAAATTAATAGCTCCTTGTGCCACAAGATGAAACAACGCATTTTGGAACTAAAACGTTTGTCAGGTCAACTCCTGGCCTACTGGGATTCCGTCTAAAATGAAATTTGAAATTTTGTAAGTGCTCACGCTCCCAACTCCTAGAAATACCAGCTTCAGTAGCTGCTTTGCTATCTGCTTCCTGTAAAAAGAACGAATTAACTAAATTTTGCAACGATTTTTATAATTCACCATAAACACCCGGCTGACTGCCCTCTACTGTGGGGTTGTTCATTGTTCATGCCCCTGGCGGCAAATTTTAGGGCCATCAAATTCTGATAAAATATGTATTAATTCGGATAATTCCGTACCAAATTAAAAAGTGTAACTAAGAATTTTTTACTATTCCTTTCAGCAATTCCTGCTGTGTGAGAAATTAAGTCAAATCAAAATTAAAATCAAAAAAAAATTTCTTTAGAATCTAAAGTTTGACCCGTACCGAACCGTTGGCATGCCAAGGCTTATGCCAAGAAAGCAAACAGTTTTTCGGTCGCTGGTCAGCGTTTGATGAAGTATACAACCATTCATATAAGAATATATATTCATTAGGGTGGGTCAAATTGTAAGGGGCCGAAAAACCTCCATGGACTCATCGCGATTCTGCTACTGTGGGCCATAACAAGTATTTTTGCACAAGGAACCATACCTCTAAAATCATTTTCGATGAAGATATTTCCCACAGATAACGAGTACTACGCTCACTCGGAAAATATTTTATTAGCAATGTTGTACGATAATGAAAAAAGAACACGCGATTTAACTATAAAAAAAAATTTTAGACTACCGTAACCCTGTGGAAGATCCGTTGGAACTGAGAGTTTAAAACTATCATAAACTTCAATTGCTTGGACTATACAAATATAATTGACATGAATAATAAATCAAACATATTCGTACCACCATTTACTCTAAGCATTGATTATGAAGTTCTAGAACCATATCTAGAAAACGATGAGCCACCGCTAACAGAAAGACACGTTCAATTGCTGGCGAACAGAATCAAGAAGGAGTTTTGTCTGTGACATTAGAAAGCCGTGAAAAATACTATAGACTTTACAGCAAGAAAGTCTTTCAAAAAAAATTCATTTCAATTCTTTTCTAAAAAAAATCGTCTTTCCATTCCTTGTATTATAGCCTATTTCCACCAAAGAAATGAAGCTACATTTCTTGAAATGACAAGAAATGAACAAAATTTCTTCCATACAAGTTGTTGCACTTTGCCCTTAATTTCTTTCATTTCTCCAAAATGCTTAATTGCTTTCCTGACGGGCATGTCTTTTTTTGGGTAAATATTGTAAAAAGTCCCCGTGAGTTTGGGAGTGGCGCCTGTTGTTTAAATCAAACCATTCAGTTGTTTTTGTCAACGTGTTATTGCGAATGTCAAAAAGATGACGATTTGTCAATGGAAACAGCATCATTTTTAGAAATGAAAATTCTAAGGAATGAAGCCAGTGGAAATAGGCTATTACTTCATTCAATTAAATTTTGTCCTTTCATTTCTATGCTAGATAAGAGAAAGGCGGACTATAAGAAACATGTCACCAATATATGCCGATATCTGGTGTTGCAATAACAAAAGTTTCTTGGCGTGTGTGCTTATAATTTTCGCACAAGAGAAAAAAGGAACCTACAGTTTATAGCCGAAACCGGACGGCAAAGTTTGAGAAGCTTTTTCATGGCTAGTTATTTCACAGCTGGCGCCAATAGCAGGTGGTCATTCTCTCGTGCTCGCATAGAAGCGTGTGCGATTTTCACACACACATGAGGTAATTGCTACTGTATTAGCTGAAGTTCATAGCAAATACGGAATAAAAGATAGCGAAATATGTGAAACAGTTGCATTGGGTGCATTATCCAACTTCTCTTTTGTTATGTTTTTAATATTCAAGACTAATAAAAATGGATGAACCATGCTTTTAACCATTACCTGGAAATTTCTGATATCTTTTACCTTACCTAGGTATATTTTTTGACGATTATCTTGTTCCTCACCTAGGTAAGAAAATCGAGTACCTCTCTAATCACTGGTTGTCGACATACTATCGATTATTATTTTTGTTTGATTATTCCGGTTTACAGCATTTTCGCTTTTTGGGCAATAATAAAATTATATTTTATTAATAAAGTCACTGACTTATCAAACTGCCATTGTGCTTTGCGTATCTATTGCTTATGTAATTTCTGCATTTAAAACATTCCATTAGATTGTTGCTTTTGCAACCTATTTATGGCATCTTGCTTGCTTCGCTTTTGACAAGAGCCTTCCTTCCACACGCATGGAGCTGCAAAAGCACAGCGAGTATAGACTTCAATATTAGAGCAGCTGGCCTGGACGATCGATATAGAAGCGGCGACTAGGGCTATGATGGCCCAGATCAGTGGGATGTGGTTGACCATGCTGTTGACCACTCAGACAATTGAGATTCATTTTAGTTTGTTGCGCAGTTAAAAGCCTTTGGATGGAAATTTAATAATCAGGCATGAGTCTTTACATTTTTGCAAGTATTAATACACCGTAGAGCGAAACTAAATAAATTAATAGAAAAACGTGTCGTAACTGCACAGAAAACCGATGTTATAAGAGAGGAGTTAGGGAGGGAGTTTATATCTCGCCAAGTTTTGTAGATAGATGGTTCGTAACTGCTAGAGATATTTAGTAGTCAAGATAATTTATCGATTGCCGAAGATTGGATGAACTATACTCAAGTTATGACCAAAAGAAATTTCACTGCCGCAGCGGCCCAGTAGTGGCGCCACCTATTGATCAGTTTTGAAATGGTTACAGTATTGGCGCCATCTAATGATCGGTTTTAAAATGGTCCTTGTAGGGGCGCTATCTATTGGTCAAATTATGACCAAAAGAAAGTTCGCTGCTGCAGAGTATATTACAGTTGGGCTTGACCGACTTTCTTATTTGTTTTTCCTTAAAAATGAAATTTTTCTTTTCTGAACACGAAGGTGTCTTGTTGAAGATGTAAGTTGTTTGGTTATGATTCAAAGATACCCAGGTTCGAGTCCCAGAAAGGACTGACACTGAAATTTACTAAATTTTTATACTCTTAGGGCCGATTTTACATCTCCTTCATAACACTATCTCGTCTCATGAACTAACATATAGCAGAGTAAATTGTTAGCTATCTGAAAGAAGAGAAATCGGCCCTTAAAAGTTTGTACAAAAGTATGTAACAAGCGGAAGGAATCATTTCCGACCCTATATATATATATATATATATGTATAGCCATATCCGTCTGTCCGTATAATCAAACTGATCTCAGAGATGGTAAGAGATAAAAGTTTAACATGCATGGGACATATATTTCTTATACTTGCAGGCAGATCAAGATACCATGATACCATGGTATTTCAATTTTGATTTGTCCAGATTCTAAGCTTCTGGAAAAAAAGATTTGCAATATGTAGATTGGATTTATTTCTCAGTGTACGGACAAGTAAAACCATATTTTTCTAGAAAAATGTAGTCACATTTTTATACCCGTTACTCGTAGAGTAAAAGGGTATACTAAAGTCGTGCAAATGTATGTAACAGCCAGAAGGAATCATTTCCGACCATATAAAGTATATATATTCTTGGTCAGCATCAACAGCCGATTCGATATAGCCATGTCCGTCTGTCCGTCTGTCCGTCTGTCCGTCTGTCCGTCCGTCCGTCCGTCCGTCTGTCTGTATGAACACCTAGATCTCAGAGACTAGAAGAGCTAGAGCAACCAAATTTGAAATGTAGACTCCTATTGTCTGCACGCAGATCAAGTTTATTTTCAATTTTTGCCACGCCCCCTCACGCCCCCGCAATTTGGAAAAAACGTCATATCTCCTACAGTTTTGATGATAGATGGTTCGTACTTTCTAGAGATATCTAGTACTCAAAATTGTTTATTGATTTGCTGAAGGAATGATAAAGATCGGATGAACGATACTCAAGTTATGAGCAAAAAACGGTCAGTTAACACCCACCACCCACCCCACCCATAACCTAAGCATTGCGTTCAGCAGCAATCTTAGTGAGAGAGAGAGAGAGAGAGAGAGAGAGAGAGAGAGAGAGAGAGAGAGAGAGAGAGAGAGAGAGAGAGAGAGAGAGAGAGAGAGAGAGAGAGAGAGAGAGAGAGAGAGAGAGAGAGAGAGAGAGAGAGACTTAGAGAGCGCACTGCGTTGTGCGTTGTGTGTTAACTGGCCGTTTGACTCGTGACCAAATTCGAGCTGCGACATTAAGGGTGCAGAGTATGTAATAGTCGGGCTTGATGACGTTTTCAAAAGTTTTGTTGTCTGATCTGTTTATCGTGATGAATTTGGAGTCATTTATGTTGCATTTAGTAATTGACAAATGTCTATTAATATCTGGCGGATAATAAATAGCCGAGTTAAAAAATATTGCATACTTTTCGGCTGACCCACCTCAGGCATACAGGAAGGATAATAAACATTTGTTTCCATGAGTAACGGGTATATCGAAGTCGGTTAGAGCCGACTTTAACTTACGCTCTCGTTTTTTTATTCATTTGGCAATTTTATTCTAATTGTATATTTGGGTTTATTAACACACGCCTTTCCGTTCCAATAACACCGGATATTATGACCACAGTCGCGTTTTATTTTTCCACAGTCTACCCGTTTTGGGGCTGAACGTACCACTGGAAGTATTACAGTAAGAATTAATAACAACGGCGTGATCTTCATGATTTTGCTGAAACAAAAGAGAATACTTGCCTTTGGGTTATTGGGTATATATAGCAAATAAGAACTCAAATTTCATTTCCTGGTACTAATGAGATTGGTTCTGGTTGCATGGAACTCTGAACATGCAGAACTTAGATGTTGATTTTTTCAGCCGCATTATCTAATAATGCAAAGAAAATTCTTAAACAAGTGCCTTGAGTCATTCTTTGAACCGAACCTTTTTATACACTTGCAAAGGGTATTATAATTTTGGCCAGAAATTTGCAACGCTTAAAAATTCTCATTTCCAACCCCATGAACCATATATAATCTTGATCAGGGTCCGTCCGTCTGTCCGTTTGTCAGTTTCTACACAAACTAGTCTCTCAGTTTTAAAGCTAGACTGAATAAAAACTGAAAATTTTGACAGTTTTCTTTTTACTGCACTCTGCTAATATGTCGGAACCGATCGGATCGTATGATTATATCTTATGGCTACCATAGGCACCATCGGTCAGAAAATGGGTTTTAGTAGGAAATAATTTTAATGCTAGCGTGCTTAAACTCTGATATTTCAAAACCAGCATTCGCAAAATTATCACAACTTTGGCATGTGAAATGTGAAAGTTTGTATGTTTGTTACTCAAACACGCAAAAATGGCTGAACGGATTCGGATGAAATTTGGCATACATATAGTACATAAACTAGAGTTGATCATAGGCTATATAACTTTTATTTTATTGGTCCAAAAAACCGAGAAATTCTCAAAATTAATACAAGAGTATTTATGATAGAGCTTAATGTTTAAATGACAACACTTTCTTTTTTCTTTTAGCTTTGTTTAGTTTACAAGTTCTTTTCTATATATTAACAAAAATAAGTAACATTCTCATTTTAAGTTTTATTATTTTGTTTTCTCTTTTTATAATTAATAATTATAATAATTACTTGTGGGGTTGTAATGAAATCTCATCAAAAAACATTACCTGAAGTTAAATGTCTATGCAGGCGTCGGTAAATAGAAGGTGTAGATCCAATGGTCTAAAAAATTGCGAAATTCTCAAATTTTCCAAATGACCTAAAATTATTATGAAGATTTAATAGACGGCAATCGTAGACGAGTAAATATAGGAGGTGTACACCGAACTGTCAAAGAAATCGAGAAATTTTCAAAAATTCGTATTTGAGCTTAGATTATCATAAGACTGGTAAACATAAGGGTCTACACCAGGGGTGCCCAGAATGAGCTTACGAGCGCGTGGAAGCCAATACAAATGCACAAAATACAACTCAAGCAAGAACAACCACAAGAAATAGAAAAAGAAACCCGATTTTTGTTTGTGTGTGTGCGTGTGTGGTCGTTGCTGTCTCAAGAATACGCGCGAGAAGCGAAACGCAGATAGATTACCAAAGAAGATGTTGAGCATGAAAATATGCTGGCCAGCATCGAAGCTCTTACTAGCAACGGAGCTCGACAAAGCCGCACAAGGACCACATACAGCAGACTGACATACGACCTAGGATCAAACAACTATTTCCAGGATAGCATGGCGATTGCAAAAATATTGCTTATTTTTAAAGCAAGAGTAGAATTGAACTACCGCCCACACCTAGAAAACGAAAGTGAGCAGTGTCAGTTTTACAACACTACAGAAAGAGAGGACACCGAACAGCCAGGTGTCCAATTCGAAGGGAGTACAGACTGCTACATTTCGGGAAACAAGATCTGCCAGTAGAAGAGTACCTGAACATTTTGAACGGAACAAATTGGGAGAAACTGGCCAGTTTCCTGAAGCATGTTTTAGAAAATAGATCTAAAATATTAACAGCATCTTTTTAGTAATTTATTAAACATGTGCCTGGTCCTGCCAAAATTAAATGTCAAATATCTGTTCCTAATCTAATGTATTAATGTAAAAAACCAGTAAAATCTAAAATAATCACTTATGTTCAATGTACTAAACTGCTTAGGCTGATGGCGCCACGCCATGCCTATGATAGCAAATAACAAACTACTACTACTACTACAAGACTTTTGGACCTTCGGGAGTTTCGGGTAGCATGAAGATTTGATAGAGTGCAATTGTCGACGCGTAAATGGTTAGACCAAACGGTCCAAAATGTCGAAATTTTCAAATTTTTGTATGTCGGGTAGATTGACGGGTGAAAATTATCAAAATTTTATGAGCTTAAATTTTCGAGAAGTTTTAATAGTTGGTAATTGAAGACGGGTAAATAGGAAGTGTCGGTCAATCGATTTTAAAACAAGAAAGAAAGTCGGTCAAGCCCGACTATAACATACTCCGTACCCTTACACTCGCATTTGCTCAGGAGTCAAACGGCCAGTTAACACCCCGCGCACAACGCGGTGCGCTCTCTAAGTTTCTCTCTCTCTCTCTCTTTCTCTCTCGCACTAAGATTGCCTGTGTTGAACGGTTAGGGTATGTTGCTGCGGTTAATGGTGGGGGGGTGGGTGGTGTTAAGTGGCCGTTTTTTGCCCATAATAACTTGAGTATCGTTCATCCGATCTTTATCATTCCTTCAGCAAATCGATAAATAATTTTTACAAGGTATCTCTAGAAGGAACGAATGATCTATCTCCAAAACTGTAGGAGATATGACTGATATTTTTTCCAAATTGCGGGGGCGCGAGGGGGCGTGGCAAAAATTGAAAATAAACTTGATCTGCCTGCATGTATAAGAAATATATGTCCCATACATGTCAAACCTCTATCTCTTACCATCTCTGAGATCTCTTCGTTCATACGGACAGACAGACGGACAGACGGACATGGCTATATCGACTCGGCTGTTGATGCTGATCAAGAATATATATACTTTATAGGGTCGGAAACGATTCCTTCTCCCTGTTACATACTTTTGCACAAACTTAATATACTCTATGTACCTTCGGTACAGAGTATTAAAAATAGGAAATTTTATGAGAATTCCTATATGTGAAGACCAAAAATAAAGGAAATCAAACTTCGGCTCGACCGAAGATTATATACCCTTGTAGCTTCATGGCGCCACTACTTTGAGCATTTGTTTGCCAGTTTGTTTTATGGCAGCTATACGATATATTCATCCGATTTTCACCGAACTCCCCAAAATTGAGTGGAAACTGATAATATTCACAACTGGAAGGTATAAAGACGCTACCATTGAAAACAAAAAAGTTTTTCTCACAAGAACTACTTTTTCGGCCGATACTTCCTATGGCAGCTATATGCTATAGTCATCCGATGCGGAAGACTGCAAGTACTCTCACATCGTTTTTCCAAAAGCAACACCGTAATCATGCGAACGACTTTTTTCAGTTTTCAGAAGAGCCATTAAAGGACGGCGTTTTGCCACGATCAAGGAGTTAAAGACGCAACCCAGAAGCTGCGAGGTTTGGAATAACGCTGCCGCAAGTGTATAATATATCATCGGGATTACTTTGAAATTAAACCCGAAACGAATTTTGATTTCGGTCGACATTTATATTGGCCTAAAGTTTTTTTTATCTGTATGCGAAACGGACCAGCAACCTATGCCCCATTCCCATGATTTACCCGTAACCGTTTTTTTGAGACAATTAAAGGTGAATTTTTTATTCATTTAAATAAACATCTAATTATCGCAATGGGCCTATCTTGGCCAACATATAGCCATCCTCGTATGATACACATCGCTTAAGAAACGAATCATACCTTTGTCTGATAAGTCCACAATCCCAAATCTCTTCTGCATTCTGCGCTGGGAATGGAAGTACCAACGCTAAAACCAAAAACAACGGCGTGATCTTCATGATTTTGCTGAAACAAAAGAGAATACTTGCCTTTGGGTTATTGGGTATATATAGCAAATTAGAACTCAAATTTCATTTCCTGGTAC
>JBAMBO010002672.1:0-120328 GCA_037044535.1 Lordiphosa magnipectinata | reverse complement strand
TAAATGCAACTCTGCAAAAAAAAGCTACTATACCTCCAAACTCACAAGTGCAATATCGTCCAACCAGTTTTGGAAGGAAATTAAGTGTTTAGGATTAGGTAAACCAAGGCCGGCTGTATTTAAAGATATTGATCCCAATGATCTAAACAGAAAATTCGTGCAATCACCAATATCATTGAAAATACGTACCTGACATCCGAAGCAATTAATAATTTAGGTCCTTGTTCTAACTTTGTGAGTGTTGATCAATGTGATGTCCTATCTTCTATTCTAAAAGTAAAGTCTAATGCCAGTGGACTAGATCAAATGGACCCCAAATTTATTAAAATTCTTATTTCTCAAATTCTATCACATATTACGCATTTATACAACACAGCATTAATGACTTCCACTTTTCCTCATGCCTGGAAAATAACAAAAATACTGCCAATTCCAAAAAACAATAATGAACATCGTCCAATCTCCATATTACCGTTCTTATCTAAAGCATTTCAGCAAGTCATGTCTTGTCAAATATCTAAGATCATGCAGGAAAACTCTCTGCTGAATGACAGACAATCAGGATTCAGAAAACATCAAAGTTGCACTACTACCGTAACTAAAATCAGCGAAGATATACGACAAGAGCAACGTAACATTTTTGACTTTGCTAGATTATAGCAAAGCGTTCGATTTAGTCAATCACGAGATTCTCTGCACAAAGCTTAGTAGATTATATAATTTCTCCAGTACAGCATTAGAGTTGATGAGCTCGTACCTGCATGACCGACTGCAAGCAGTAGCTACTGTATATAGAAGATCGTCCTTTCTGTTACTAAGTCGTGGCGTCCCAGGGATCCCAAGGATCAGTTCTTGGACCATTACTTTTTTCGACATGTATGTGTTAACGACCTCTTAAATGTTCTTTCTAAATGTGATGTTCAAATGTATGCAGATGATGTCCAGATATATGTCAGACGTCCGTTTAACAAAATTTCTGAATGTGTTGATGTTTTAATAGTGAACTTGAACTGATACGGAGCTGGGCAAAGAAAAATGGTATAAAAACACTAGTTTACATAAAAAAAAAATTTAATGATCCATTTCTACTGAAAATATTTTTTAGTAAAGTTTGGAAAGGTGATCTCAAAAATTGATTTCAAAAATTTTTTCAAGGCTCCATTTTTTTAAATATGAATTTTTTTCGATAGGTGCACTTACATTTCATTCCAAATCTCAATTCGTAAACTTCAGATAGTGTCAAGCAAGATATGAACCGAAAGGTAATTGAGCTGCCAATAATCCCGTAGAACATTGTTTTTAAATCGGTCTTGTAGTTCGAATACAATAACCAAAAATATTTCAAAAAAATCGTTTTTTGCTCGAAAATGCAAAAAATTTCATTTTTAAACGCCTAAGAAATATATAAAAAAAAATCGAAAAAAAAATATTTTTTGATTTTTTCTACTTAAGAACCGCATTTCTACGAAGAAAAAACATATCGATGATCAAATTCTATCAACAAACACAGAAGCTGTGAGCAATTGAGTAAAACTGCTCATGTCTCAAATTTTTATACTCTGTACCGAAGGTACATAGAGTATATTAAGTTTGTGCAAAAGTATGTAACAGGGAGAAGGAAGCGTTTCCGACCCTATAAAGTATATATTGTCTTGATCAGCATCAACAGCCGAGTCGATATAGCCATGTCCGTCTGTCCGTCTGTCTGTCCGTATGAACGAAGAGATCTCAGAGATGGTAAGAGATAGAGGTTTGACATGTATGGGACATATATTTCTTATACTTGCAGGCAGATCAAGTTTATTTTCAATTTTTGCCACGCCCCCTCCCGCCCCCGTAATTTGGAAAAAACTTGATATCTCCTACAGTTTTGGAGATAGATCGTTCGTTCTTTCTAGAGATACCTTGTAAACAAAATTATTTATCGATTTGCTGAAGGAATGATCAAGATCGGATGAACGATACTCAAGTTATGGGCAAAAAACGGCCAGTTAACACCAACCACCCCCCCCACCAACAACCACAGCAACATACCCTAACCGTTCAACAAAGGCAATCTTAGTGCGAGAGAGAAAGAGAGAGAGAAACTTAGAGAGCGCACCGCGTTGTGCGCGGGGTGTTAACTGGCCGTTTGACTCCTGAGCAAATGCGAGTGTAAGGGTACAGAGTATGTTGTAGTCGGGCTTGACCGACTTTCTTTCTTGTTAATATTGTAAGTGTTTATAAGAAATGAGTTTGTCCTTTTGACTACTTTCTCAAATTAGGAACCAATAATAATCTCCCAGCATTCTTTCATCCCAGAATCCTTGGTAGCGCTGCTCAAATGATTTTATTTCTTGGTGAAACCTTTCCCCATGCTCATCACTCACGTCTCCAAGGTTCTCCGGAAAAAAATCCAAATCGAAAAGCACTTCAGATACATGTGGCCCGTCAAATATGCCTTCTCGGATTTTCGCAATGGAGAGTCTCGGAAAAATTTGTTTCAAATATTCGAATGCTTGATACTTTTATCTAAAGCTTAAGAAAGTTCTTGAAAAGTACTACTTTTATATGTAATGGTGGAAGAATGATATTTTCCATCTTCACCAACGGATTAAATGCGAATCTGTTTGTGCCCACAGTCAGACTCTGTCTTTTTTTCCAATCCTTTCTCTTGTAATGTTCTTTTCGGGCGCGGATGTCCCAAAAACATAAAAAACAGCAATATTTGGTGAACCCACCTTGCATTCCTCGTAACATGGCCACCACCTTTAAGTCTGAACAAATTTTCCTCTCATGCTCATCATATGTTATACTCTTTAACAGTTTAACCATTGTCTCATATGTTTCCTTGGAATAGATGGTTTCTCATTTCCAATATTTAAAAGAACTGCTTTTAAACTGTCTTTACTGGTGGCGATAAATAATCGCTACTCATTCGCATCGTAAATTTGCCCAAGCTCTTTGAATAAGCCAGGAATATCCTTGCAATCGCATACTTGGTAATTTTTCATAAAATATTATGAGTAAGGCTTATCACGGTCTCTGTAAAAAGTTACTTTTATTTTCGGAGCCAAGAAATTGTGTTTTTTCATCCTGGGTGCGAGTAATTCTGCTTTTGCTTTTGGGAGCTCTAATTCTCTCACCAAATCATTCAGATCCGACTGGGTTAAAGACGAGGCTTTTCTTCAAATACGTCTCCACTTTCAGCGCTGTTCTCGTTGAATGCAAAACAAGTCAGTTCCATGGGAGAACAGTGTTCCACGGCAGAATAGGGATAGTTAGGAATAAGAAGTGTATCCGAAAGTGGAACTGGAAACGTAACAGACTGAACATTTGCATAGCACCATTTTGCATTTTTCCCAACTCCGATTAGTTTGCTCTGACAAAAATCGCAATCTGTCAAATGACAGTAATTCTGTCTCCAAATCATTGGAGACTAATGTGAACAATAGAGATGAAATTCATGAAATATTCGTATAATACATTACGGAATACTTACACTGTCGACCCAGAAGTCCATCGTAACAAATCCATGTAGCAAAAAACACATATAACACTTAGTGTCCAATGACAATTCAGATTTTTTGCTGCAATTCCAATGAAGTGTAGATATTTTCCTTTTATCGCAGAACTTAATTTTCGTTTATTTTTATGGGCGGCGTGTTCTCCACACACATAGCAGAATCACTTAATTTCGCGTTTTGTACTCCTCAGTTTGTACATTTTTGATCAATGACATAAATTCACAAGCAATTAATATGCTTATTCAATGGATTGAAAATAAAAACTTGGCCAAGCTGTGTGCAATGCTAGATCGCTTATAGCGATAACACGAAAAAAGTAACGATTATTTGAAAATGCCAGACAAATATGGAGAAAACAACTACAAACTACTTTTGCCAATTACTTTATGCATTCAATTTCTGCAACGTGCAAATTGAAAAGAGAGCGAAAGTCGTTTCAGAAAAAAATCAAGAGGAAAACAAAAGGCAAAGCAAAGGACAAACTCATTTCTCATAAATACATACTTACAATATTAAAAATTTGAGACATGAGCAGTTTTACTCAATTGCTCACAGCTCCTGTGTTTGTTGATAGATTTTGATCATCGATATCTTTTTTTCTTCGTAGAAATGCGGTTCTTAAGTAGAAAAAGTAAAAAAAATTTATTTTCGATTTTTTTATATTTTTCCTAGGCGTTTAAAAATGAAATTTTTTGCATTTTCGAGCAAACAACGATTTTTTTGAAATATTTTTGGTTATTGTATTCGAACTACAAGACCGATTTAACAACAATGTTCTACAGGATTATTGGCAGCTCAATTGCCTTTCGGATCATATCTTGCTTGACACTATCTGACGTTTACGAATTGAGATATGGAATGAAATGTAAGTGCACCTATCGGAAAAAATTCATATTTTTAAAATGGAGCCTTGAAAAAATTTTTGAAATCTATTGTTGAGATCACCTTTCCAAACTTTACTAAAAAATATTTTCAGTAGTAATGGGCTGTTCTTTTTCATGACGAAGATGGCCAAACGGTTACTGTCAATCAGGAGCGTTATCGCTATATAACCAATTTTTTGATGCCAATTGTTTATCGAAAGCGTGTAGTGCACCATACTGGTTTTAACAAGATGGGGCCTCCACCACTTTTGATGTCAAAAAATTGTGATTTTGTCTGGCTTTTTGTGAGGCTATTTGAAATCAAAGGCTTACATCAAGCCAAGGACCCTGGAAGACCTGAAAAAGAATAGACGCCAAAGGAAACGGCGAGTGAGTTTTACTCTACGCTCGTTCGGCAGCTAAATGGAAATTCGTAGAAGTCTAATATACATCTAATACTTGTATGCAGATCAAGTTTATTATCAATTTTCAAAGTGTGTAGTGAAGTAATATTTGGCGTTGGACCAGTGGAATGCTTATATGGATTTCTTGCTTTTTATTGAACGCAACAGTTCGTTCGACTGGCCATGCTCCGACCCAAGTTCCACAATTTTGGACTCATATTTTGTGGCGTCATCCAGCTCTCCTCCCGATCGAAACGCTGGAAATTGCGGCACAAGCGCTCGTGCAGCTTCTGCTTGAGACTCGGCTGCCTATTGATGCCTATTGATTGAGTCAACTGTTTTTGGTGTACTCCTGAGGCTGGATGGTGTATCTCCGTCAGGTAGCTTCTTGCCGCCACAAGACGTCTTCTCGTGGAAACGTTGCCGACTCTGGACCAAGATCTGGAGCAACTGTTACCATACATTCTCAGCCAGTGCTTCATATTCTGCTGAAGGTCAGCGATTTGCGATTGACCCATTTCCTGCTATTTTTCCAAGTTGGTCTTCAACTGCGGATCCTGGGGCTTAGTGAGTATGCCTAATCCAGGCTGACTTCTTCATTGATTAGTGACAAAATGAAATCTAATCCAGGCTGACTTCTTCATTGATTAGTGACAAAATGAAAAATCTAGATCTTGTTTGCTGGCCTGACTCTCTCCAAAACAATCTTGAGCCTTCTGTTGTAGGTCAGCTCTTCTTGAGGTGCGGATCCTGGGCTGATCCAGGCTGACATCTTCATACATCAGTGACAAAATTATCTTCAGATTCTGTTTCACGTTTGCCAGCTCCACTTCCTTCTTGCTGACGCCTGTGCCGTGGCCCAACGCAACAAGGCATTATTCTTATTGGACGCCAAGCCGCTTGAGGACCAGCTGCTGCTCGGAAAGGAGCTGCTGCTGATTGCAATACTTCGGCTGGGGGAGCAACAACTTCCACTAGCGGAACTTCTTCGACTCTCGCGACATGGGACGTATTAAATGCAGTTTGGATTCCTTCAGGGTACTGATCCTTATCCTCATTCTATTGCCAACTCCTGCTCAAATTGTACTAATCTCTTGCCCCGCTCTTAGGCCAGCCGCTAGGCTGTCGAATCCTTGATCTTGCTGGAACGCAACTGCTGGATCAACTAGCCAAGCTCCGCCTCCAGTTGCACAATTTCGCCCTCAAAATTTAGTGTCGTCATCCTCCTCCTCCCAATCAAAACTCTGGATATTGCGACACAAGGGGATGAGGTTGTGTCGATTCCAGGGGAATTGCCACTTAGCCTATTACCTTTGTTTTGGTCGCCAAGGCGCTTGAGGACCAGCCGCTGCTCGGGTGAATTTTAATTTCCACTGACGGAACATCTTCGTCTCCAACCTGCATTAGACGCAACTTCAATACCATCCTGGCCCCGATTTGGGATTTTTCCCGCTCCTTCTCCAGCCAGTAATTCATCTACGATTACTTATGAACCAATGGCCAAGCGGTACCTGGCAAAACCCACACCTTGGGCATCGCCTTCTATCGAGTCTTATATAATATTGAGCATGTAAATGTCACAGCCCGGGCAGCACAAGAGATCTTCGAAATGATCGCGAAAAAGCAACAGAGCATTAAGCTCCAGGAGCCTCGATCGCTTATGGAACTGTACCCAGGAGCAGTTCTTTGATATATTCTCATCCAATCAAAGGTAAGATAGCATCGTGGGCATACGTGAGGATAGGAATCGGCGCATAGTGATGCCGATGCTGAAGAAATGGGTGGTCAAGTCTGCATCGGAGGTGACCGAGGCATTTGAAGAGCAGTTCGGCGCATTGAGCAGTGGGCTGATGTTCCAAGGCAGTCTTAAGCATTCTGCTGAGGGTCAGCTATTCTTGATTTTTGGGGATCTTGAAATTGACGTATCAGTTTGGACTGGCCATAGGGCACGCAGGACGTGGATTGGCCAGAGCCATGAACTTTTTGTTGATACTCACGCCCTCCTTGAAGCGGTCCGCACTGGCCGATGTTTTGGAGAAGCATTCAATACCGGCCACCAGATTAAGCTTGGAGCTAGTTGCCGAGTGACAAAAAAATGAATATCAAACTAATTTTGTCCAGTTTGGAATTTGCTACTCACTTGCTCTCCATTTTGCTGGCCACCAGGTGCTTCTTCGTTTTCCTCTGATTTGGCTTTGTCCCAACTGATGTACCTGCTACTCCCAACGCTGTTGCTACGCCAAGCTGTAGCTGTGTAGGCGAATCTATACCAGACACTGCCTCGGCCTGGTTTAGAGAGTGACGCGTGACGCTGGCACTTCCACCGCCGAGGGTGAAGACTTCGACTGAATGATATACTTGGATCTGCATATCGCAAGGCGCTGACCGTCTCGTCCACATAGTCGGCTGGCGAGCTTCAAGAATCTTCGAATAGACGCATCATTTTGGACTGGCCATATGGCACATAGGACGTGGATTGGCCAGAGCCTTTGGCATTGCCGTCGTTACTAAAAGCCAGAAACCTTGTTGATATTCATGCCCTGCTTGAAGAGGTCCGCACTCGATAATGTATTGGAGAAGAGTTCAGATTGACTAGAAAATGAATATCAAACTAATTTTGTCCAGTTTGGAATTTGCTACTCACTTGCTCTCCATTTTGCTGGCCACCAGGTGCTTCTTCGTTTTCCTCTGATTTGGCTTTGTCCCAACTGATGTACCTGCTGCTCCCAACGCTGTTGCTACGCCAAGCTGTAGCTGTGTAGGCGAATCTATACCAGACACTGCCTCGGTCTGGTTTAGAGAGCGATTCGTGCCGATGGTACTAGCACTGCCGAGGGTCAAGATTTGGACTGGATATCCTTGGATCTGCATATCCCAATGTGCTGACCGTCTCGGCCACATTATAGTCGGCTGGAGAGATTCAAGAATCTTCGAATACACATTAGTTTGGACTGGCCTTAGGACGTGGATTGGCCAGAGCCTTTGGCATTGATGTCGTTGCTAACAGCTATAAACCTTGTAGATATTCACGCCCTCCCACGCACTGGCAAATGTATTGGAGAAGAGTTCAGATTGACTAAAATGAATTTCAAATTAATTTTGTCGTTTGGAATCTGCTACTCACCTGCTCTTCATTTTGCTGGCCACCACCGTACTACCGTGATAGTAAGAGCTCCATGAAGAGCTAAGAAGAATCGATCACTGCACTTCAATGCATGAACTGCACTTTCAATGCATCGGTCACCCCCGATGAAGACTTAACCACCAATTGCTTCAGCACCGGCATCACTATGCGCCCATTCTTATCCTCACCTATGTCCATGACGCTATCTTACCTTTGATAGGATGAGAATAGATCAAAGAACTGCTCCTGGCTACAGTTCCATAAGCAAGAGAGGCTCCTGGCACTTAATGCTGTGTTGCTGCTTCGCGATCATTGCGAAGATCTCTTGTGCTGCCCGGGCTGCGACATTTACATGCTCAGTATAATATAAGACTCCATCGAAGGCGATGCCCAAGGTGTGCGTTTTGTCAGGTACGGCTTGGCCATTGACCCATAACTAATGGTAGATGAACTGCTGGCTGGAAAAGGAGCGGAAAAAAATCCAAAATCTGGGCCAGGATGGAATAGAAGTTCAGTCTAATGCAGGTTGGAGGCACAGAAGTTCCGCCACTGAAAATTAAAATTCACCCGAGCAGCGGCTGGTCCTCAGGCGCCTTGGCGACCAAAACAAAGGTAAGAGGCTAAGTGGCAATTCCCCTGGAATTGACACAGCCTCATCCCCTTGCGACGTAATATCTAGAGTTTTGATCGGGAGGAGGAGGATGACACCAAATTTTGAGGGCGAAATTGTGCAACTGGAGGCAGAGCGTGGCTGGTTGAACGAGCAGTTGCGTTCCATCAAAAGCAAGGATTCGAAAGCCTTACTGCTGGTCGAGCAGCGGGGCAAGAGATTAGTGCAATTTGAGCAGGAATTGGCAACAGAATGAAGATGATGATCCGTGCCATGAAGGAATCCATGTTGCACTTAATAAGTACCATGCCGCAGGAGTCTAAGAAGTTCCGCTAGTGGAAGTTTGAATTCCCGAGCCAAAGCATCTCAGTCAGCAGCAGCTCCTCTCCGAGCAGCAGCTGGTCTTCAAGCGCCTTTTCGACCAATAAGAGGCAAGAGGCTAAGTGGCAATTCCCCTGGAATTGACACAGCCTCTTGCCTTTGACTGTTTTTTTGCAGGCTCAAGAATGCCTTGGAGCGTCAGGCCACGGCTCAGGCGTCAGCAAGAAGAAAGTGAAACTGGCAAACGTGAGACGGAAACTGAAGATAATTTTGTCACTTATCTATATAGAAGTCAGCCTGGATCAGCTAATGAAGGATCGTCAGCAAGCCCAGGATCCACAGGTCAAGAGCTGACCTACAGCAGAAGGCAAAAGTTTGCCTTAGAAAGTCAGGATCAATGTAGAAGTCAGCCTGGATCAACCGTACTTACTAAGCACCAGGAACCTCAGTTGAAGGCCAACTTGGTTAAAGAGCTAGAAATGAGTCAAGCTCAAATCGCAACAGTTGCTCAAGACATTGGTCCAGCAACGACGCGAACTGCCTCAGGGGTTTGTCCGAGCAGCATGCTTCTCGGACGATCCCAGTATCAGAAATGCTCTCCTTCCTCTTTACAGTATGTCCGACCGAATGTTGAAAATTTTCACTTTTTCACTTATAATTTTAATTTTCATAAAAAAGACCGAAATAACTAAGTTGTGATGTGTGCTCCACACGGAGCACCAACTTCGAATGAGAAATTTTAGTATATCCCAATCCATCTTTGATTTGATTTGGTTTCAACCAAAAAGCAAGGCCGCCTGCGGTTTCACAAAAAAAAAAAAAAATAAAATTAAATTATTAAATATACTAGCAAGCTTTAGATGGCTTTAAAAAACCGGAACACAAAGGAGTCTGATAGACTGTACAGCTATTTTAGGTACCTCCCGGCATGGTTGCCACACTTGGTGTTTTTTTGCACAAAAATTGTGTTTTTTTCCTGTTGGATTTTTTTTTACATTTTTTTATTGCAATTGGCTCTTTTGCAAGAAACTTGAAAAGGACGCTGAAATTAAAAGAGTTTCAAATATTCGGAGAAGTAAGACCACACATAATTTTGGGAATAGCCATGACAAGATGGCTGTCCTTAGAAAACGATATTGTGCGAGCTTTCTTGAACAGTGGAATGCTCCCCAACTATTTTTTTTGGCTCAGACCCTAGTAGCATGAAATTTAAGCCAAAAGAAATAGCCAATTCAAAAAGCTATTTAAATTATATTCTTAATATTATTGAAGATTTGAATACGGAATTTCAATCAGAACAAGACTAGAATCTACTTTAAAATTAACACAAGCCAACAAAATAAGACTTTATTCCGAATATTGAAGGGTTGGTGGTGATTCTAGATTATTTTCATGTGCTGAACACGAATCTGTTTTCGGAAATGGTCTATTACTTTGAGATTTTATAGTTATTTTAGCTGAAAGTAGCTTAGAACGCCTACTGTGCCAATGCTTTGGGCGCGTTTCGTTTGGAATCCGCTATTTTATTTTGACTCTCTATGATATTATCGGAAAGTAGAACTCTTTAACTTTCAAATAAAGTATCCCAAACCATTCTACGATTTTCTTAAGCGTTGACTTACTATTTTGAATACATGTTCTGGAAATAATAAGTTTAATGCCTTTGTTAAGAAATCGGATGGATGCAAAACTAATGAACGATCTTTCTTTACATTTTACCAGTACATACCAACAAAAAAATACAGGTGCCGATACGGAACCGAATACCGAAATAGTACGAGAACCAAAACAGAACCTTTTGCGAAACAAAAGTTTCGGTGCGTACCAGAACCGGAACCGAGATACGATTCGGTTTGATTCCCTGCTTAAAACCCAAATAAGAGTTATGTGAACTGCTGGTTTCTCAGGTTATCCGGGCTTCATTTACATTAAACACCGGTTTATAATATACCCATAAGGTTTATTATTTACATTTTTATTTATTTTAATTGCAGCTTCGTCTAAAAGACACAGCTACAATATAATAAAATAGAAAGAGATACAAAATAAGGGGGGTAGAAAAGGAAAACATCAAGAGTAAATAAAAGAAACGTCTTCCGATCCGGTGGGGGTAATTTATTTTGTTGGTATGACCAGCAATGCGCCTGCTCGCAGCGTTGGTGATTGGAAAGAAATTCCAAGAAATACAAAAAACTATACAAGTGCAAGATTGTGAAGAATAAAAGCCTCCTAAAGCCTTCGTCGGAAAGGTTATCACTGAGAAGAGGAAAGATATATTCTTGATTTGGACGATGACCAAGTTACCTCAATATAATTACAGTTCGTTGTGCTAAATTTGGTAGTTAACGATTTTTAAAGGAAGTTCGATTTGATATTAGTGCAGAGGGTTCGCACGCTTTGTAAAAAACTCCGTACTCACAATATATGAAATCTATTGATATAGAAAAATTTAAAAAACCAGTGCTAGACTGTGTGACGTGATGGACTCTTTAAGATTTTTGCATTTATAGTTCTTTAAAAGACCCTTAAATTATCTGAATGGAACGTTTCTCAAAATGTCTGTAATTTGCTGCTGCCAATTTATAAAACTTTTTTGAAGCTGCAGGATCTACAATTACTACCAAGTGATTTTTATTACGCTTGCTTTTCATGTCGAGCAATTGTTATAAAATCTTCAGCAAAACATTGTTTATTACTACCTAAGTACCTAAAGTAAATAAAAGTTCTTCTATTGGTAGCTCAGTACCAATATTGGCTGCAGTGTTCTAAGACCCGAGATTCCCCACTTTGTTAACGTCTGACCAAAAAAAATTAGCAAACCAACACATTACAGACATGCTGAAGCTCCAAAAAGAAATTCTTAATAAGAGTTTTCAAAATCCAAACTTAAATGACTCCACGTCTGATGGCGAAGAAGAGAACTTTATTAAAGAATGGTTTTAAAGGCGAAAAAAGGCATATTTTCATGATTTTTTTTGGAGATGCGATAATTGTTGGCTTACTATTATAGTTATAGTTATAGTTTAGGAAGCATCTTAGGAAAAAATTTGTAATTAAAAATATCAATATATAAGTCCGTGACTGCGAATCTCCGAACTATTCTTTTATGTTCAAGCGAACCGAGGTTCGAACCAAAACCTTCGGTTCAGATGTTCCAGGAACCGGTCTGCAAATCGAACCTTAGACTTTACAATGTGTTCGAACCTCCGGACCGAACCTTCTGCAAAATTTTAGAGGTTTGCAGCCTTGAAGATATTATTTTATCCCTACAAAGAATGCGAAATGGACAATTAGAGACATATAAAGTGGAAGCAACGGGAAGCCTCAAGGGAATATAGTTACGTGTTTGCCTTGAAGGGATATTAAGGGACGAGTAGGTACTCAGCGTCAATATTACCCTTTAAAAATATATTTAGAAACATAATACCCAACATAACACGTCTATGCTCAAGTGAAGGTAAGCTAAAAGCTTAAGTCTGGGAATATAAGGAGGAAGTATCAACTGTGGGTCCCAACCCAGGTTGCAAAGGGCAAACAAAAGGAACTGATTCTGGGCCGATTCGATACTTTAACACACAAATGTGATTGAGGGTTCAAAAAACACGAACCAAGCTCCAAAATGGGCCTCACTAGGGATATAAACAAGAGCTTGGTCATGTATGGACCAACGGTTAATAAAACCTAACAAACCCATGGCTTTATTCACAGAAAGTTCAATGTGAATGCCAAAAGAATGTTTATGGTCGAGGGTAATACCCAGATCATGTAAAGATTCAACTTGTTCAAGTTGATAAGAATTCAATAAATACACTCAGAAAATTATTTTTCTATATTTAAGAAAATCGGCCTAAAATCGAAATCGCCTTAAAATTTAGAAAAAATTTATATTTTTAAATAAAAATTTTCTGCATTTTAGAAAAGTTGCCTTAAAAACGAATTTTTTAGAAAAAACTTTCTAAAATTTAGAAAAATATATTTGTTTTCTAAATTTTTGGGTGAATTTGCTTTATTGCCTTTTCTAATTTTTAGGATAATTTCGCCTTTGATTTTAGAAAATATTTGTTACAAATGTAGGGTATTTTGCCCCAAAATTGAGAAAATAAACCCTAATTTTAAGAAAGTTTTTTTAAAAGAATATAAAAATAAAAAAAAATAAAAAAAATAAAAATAAAATAACTAAACAGACAAAAAAAAATAAAATAACTAAAAAAAAAAAAAACAAAAACAACAAAGAATGCCCACCCCTTTTTTTTAGAAAAATTGCCCTGAAATTTAGAACACAATTTCTATTTTTTTTTTAGAAAAATTTTCTTAAGAACATGGCGAGTCGCCTTTGGCCCTTTTTTAGGGCGATTTTCTAAAAATTAGGGCGAAAATGGCACTTTTTAAGGTGAGTCTGTTTTTTGAGTGTAGTTAATCCTTAAAGGGGTTCTACGATAAAACTTCATAGACTTACACTTGTCCCTGTTCAAATGCAACACGTTGTAAAAGCAACTTATAAATATGGAGTCCAAATCAACCTGAAGCAAAGCAGAATCGTTTACGAGTTATGGCTCAGAAACATCTTTAAGTTAGGCAGGTCATTGATAACTAACACGAAGAGAAGAGGTCCAAGATGGCTAACCTGGAGAACTCTAGAGATCACAAATACCGGATAAGAACGTGCAACTATTAAGGACTACTTTCTAAGACTCTAGACTGGAGATAAGATTTTATCCAATTAAGAAGCCCCAGCGGAAATCCCAATTGACGCCATTTCAGAATCAGAAGACAATGAGGTTCACTGTCGAAGCCCTACTAAAATCACTTAAAAATAATATCTGTTTGACTGTCTGATCTGAAGAAGTAAATTCTGCTTTTAACAAATCTATTCTGGTTCGATGATAATTATTATACATTATCACTAAGGCTTGCCTGTCCTCAAATATATGAAACGTCTTCGTTCGTCTTTCAGTCTGACTGTCTCAGCGGCCGTCCATTTACAATCGTCTCGCTGTCTGTCACTAACACTAAAATACTTATCGATATTCAATTGGCGACTATCTTCAAGAATTCCAACAATTACAGGTAAGATTTTTTAGCTAAACTTTAAAAATAATTTCACAGCTTTCGTCAATTAAAAGCTCAGTTCTATAAAAAAAAATGGTTTCGTTCTTAGGCATTTTGGCTGATGCCATTTGTTTTCATAAGAGCTAAGTTATTAGCAAACGGCGTACAACTGTACGGTATGGACTTAAACTAAATTCACTCAGAAAATTATTTTCCATATTGAAGAAAATCGGCATAAAATTTAGAAAAAAATTTTATATTTAAGAAAAAATTTTCTGAATTTAAGAAAAGTTGCCCTAAAAATGAATTCAAAATACTTTCTGAAAATACTTTCTAAAATTTCGAAATTTTTCTAAAATTTAGATTCAATTTGCAATAAAGCAAAGGCAATAAAGCCTTTTTAATTTTTATGGTAATTTTTCCGTTGATTTTAGAAAATATTTGTTACAAATGTTTGGTATTTTGCCCTAAAATTAAGAAAATAAACCGTAATTTTAAGAAAGTTTTTCTAAATCCTTACTCCTTTCTTTAAATGTGCTATGATTAAAGGATTGTATAAAATAAACTATGCTAAAATCACCTCAAACGAGAAAGCAAAGCTAACTTCGTCTGTGTAGAAGTTTTAATACACTTGGAAAAGCTCGCTTCAACGGTTATCGATTTCGACCAAACTTCGCAGATCAGCTTAAAACATATAATATTAACAATGACCGAGTTTAAGAGAGCTTATATGGAAATCAAAAAAGTTTTTCTCACTAAAACCCATTTTCCGATTGAACATTTTTATGGCGGCTACAAGAAGTAGTCATCCGATCCGGTCGACATATTCCGACATATTAGCAGCGTGTAGTAAAAAGAAGACTCTGTGCAAAATTTCAGCTCGATAGCTTCAAAACTGAGTGACTAGTTCACGTAGAAACAGATAGACGGACGGACAAAGCTTAATCGACTCAGCTCGCCATGCTGATCAAGAATATATATACTTTATGTGTTCGGAGATGATTCCTTCTATGCGTTGCACACTTCTGGGCAAAATTATAATAAAGCGTATAATAAAAATAAAAAAAACATTAAATAAGAAGAAAATCAACGTTCCTAAAGGGACTTGATCCCATTCCCTCAACGTTTTCTAGGCGAATGTCCTGTACACTTAACCACGGCCCTCGATGCTTGTTGAGTCGCTGAATGCAAACTGGTTACATTCTAAAGTATCATTTTCAAGTCCCAGTAAAGTAAGTAAAAACGAGAGCGTAAGTTAAAGTCGGCTCTAACCGACTTCGATATACCCGTTACTCATGGTAACAAATGTTTAATAGCCTTCCTGTATGCCTGAGGTGGGTCAGCCGAAAAGTATGCAACATTTTTTAACTCGTCTCTCTCTCTCTCTCTCTCTCTCTCTCACTAAGATTGCTGCTGAACGCAATGCTTAGGTTATGAGTGGGGTGGGTGGTGGGTGTTAACTGATCGTTTTTTGCTCATAACTTGAGTATCGTTCATCCGATCTTTATCATTCCTTCAGCAAATCGATAAATAATTTTAAGTACTAGATATCTCTAGAAAATACGAACCATCTATCATCAAAACTGTGGAAGATACACGTTTTTTTCCAAATTGCGGGGGCGGGAGGGGGCGTGGCAAAAATTGAAAATAAACTTGATCTGCGTGCAGACAAGTATACATTTCAAATTTGGTTGCTCTAGCTCTACTAGTCTCTGAGATCTAGGTGTTCATACAGACAGACGGACAGACGGACAGACGGACATGGCTATATCGACTCGGCTGTTGATGCTGATCAAGAATATATATACTTTATATGGTCGGAAATGATTCCTTCTGCCTGTTACATACATTTGCACGACTTTAGTAGACCCTTTTACTCTACGAGTAACGGGTATAAAAAAATTGTTAATGGGGTGGCGGTGGGGTGATGGTGTGATGTGGTAGGTAAAAGGTTGGACCAATAAAAAACCACGTTGCCCCTCTAATATTTTTATTTAATGACTCTTTAACCAAACATCCCTGATCAATCTTCGCCGTTCTTTGCTTGCCTACTGTCAGCCGCAGCTGCCTCCTCATGCCTGCGCTGCTATAACCTGTTGGGAATTCCAAGGCGACTTAACTGCATAAACCGTCTAAGTTTTTTGACCCCTTTTTTAGGACGAATTTCTCAATATTAGGGCTAAAATTACACTTTTTATGGCGAGCTGTGTTTTGAGTGTAGTTATAGTTATGATCTGTCCAGTACATAGGAGCATTTGAATGCATATGAGTCGCAGCAAATAATTTAATGACATTAAGTAAATCACACTTGGGGTGATCCCTGAAATTTCCAGACAGAAAACCTAATGGGGGCGTATGTGGTGAGGTGGTGGATCTCTGACACTCTACATGAAATAAATACAAAATTTCTATATGTTTTAGTTGAATTCAAAAAACATCATGGAAGATATGAGATATGATCTTATTAGTCTCTAGGTACTCCCCATCACTGGATACTTATTTGAACTTTTTCAGTCATTTGTTTGTGTCGTGAACTCTCCCAGTTAATAGTTCACCTAGTGCATTTGGTGTATTCCCTTCTGGGCATACCGTGTTTAGCTTGGCCCCGCCTAATCGCTGTAGCATTCTCCCCAACACACTCCTCTCCGGGCACAATTAATTTTACCTTCGCTTGTCATTTTATTGTTTATCTACATAAACACCGCTCTTCCACCATCACCACCACCACCACCACCTCTGTCCTGACTTCAGGATATCCTTCTGGCCGTGGCCGTGTAGTTGCCACACCATTTATGCCATTAAGTCATTAGCTTTGTTTAACAAATAACAAACTGTCAATGAGTTGATTAACGATGTTTTTCGCATGAACTGCAATTAGCCGTCGCCGTCGCCGTCACCATCGTTCCAACTGATAAATGGGTGTGATTTTGCGCCCAGCTTGGCACTCGGTTGACTTGGGGGCAAACGTTATTGATGCTCCTGCTCCTCCGCCTGCCGCAACCCCCACCTACTAAGTTGCCGTCACTTGGCAATTATTGTGTATTGTGCGCTTCAAGTCAATGGCATTTTGCCACCGTCAGAGTCATCATCATTGGCACCGAAGCCACCAGCTAGAGGAGCAGCACCAGCAGCGTCAACGCAATTACACCCGTTGACAAGTGTAATGTCAGCCAACTGCGGCTGCCATCCTGTTGCTACTCCTGCTGCTGTTGACGTGACGCGCTTCATCACTCACTCACTTAGAGGCGGAGGCTCCCCCACTCACTTATTCGCTCACTCATTCATTCATAGACGCCACTCGGCTCATTTCGATTTTTGCAATTTATTTTTCATAAACAGGAGCGGAACTGGAGGCGAGGAGGAGGCGCCGCTCTATGGATAATAGAATTAAAAACTCCACAAATAATAAAATTACTTATTAATTAAAATCGGCTTAAATAGAATCAACAATCTTAGACAACATCCAGTGTATCCCCTCCCAATTGTTATTATTTTTGAATGACGATACCGATTAAAAGCAGAGATGCAAACCATTCGGGAATTTGTACCGGTTCGGGCCAGTGGTTCACACAAGAGTTCAGCCTGGGCTTAGTTTTTGAAGATAAACAAACCTCGGCTTACGTTTTATTAAATCAGGATCGTTTTCTTGAAATATCGATTTTTTAAGCTACAAGTTTCTACTAATGGAGATTTATTTTCAAATTGAACTCCTGGAAATCATAGCCTTAAGATATAAAGGACGCAAGAGTCGACACCTTAAATAGTACCCCTGATGGCCAGTTCCGCTCCTGTCTTAAACATATTTACAATGTAATTATTATGCAAAAATGCACTCGACTCCCCATGTAGCTAGTAGTGTATGGTACAACACTTATTAACAATATTGTCAAGCTACGTGAGCGGTATGCCCCACTACCCACCCCTTCAACCCTCACAAATGGTACGAATGATATGTACAATATACATCCATAAAATAAATTAGTTTCTGTGCGCGCCCGCTAATTGCCTTCGCCAGAAAGTTAATTACGGCGAAAATTTCAAATATTCCAAATTGGACTTGTCAAAAACATTTTGACATGTTCCCTTTCTCCGACCCGGTTTTTGGAGGAAATTAGTTTTGCAAACTTTTGTGTTTTCGCATTTTGCACTCTTTTGTTTGGCCCGCCTGTTTGTTTTGTTTTCAGATTTTCACACTCATTATTGCATTTCATTATTAGCACTCGAATATCAAACATAAATGTGGAAATTATATTCATCAGCAGGCGGTGGTGGCGGTGGTGTCAGATGTCCATTTGTAAATACGCCGACCTGGTCGCATTAACAATGCTTCAAAAGCAAATGGAAAGCTCTCGTAATTAAGTGCCATGTTAATGGAATACCGCGAGCTAAATAATTGCATTAAAAGGGTTTTCCAAAAATCACACAAAAACACACACATAAATAGCGAAACTGAATTTTATGTAATTCGATTTGATGGCAAACTGACACAGCGTGAAAAGATCACGATTACATTTTTGGAAATTGAATTAAATATAAAATGCAATTTTTAATTAATGTGGAATGGATGTGGCACGGCAGGTAAAGTGGTAAGCGGAAATTCATTTATTGAAAATGTACTCTAATGTGTGTGTACTCTCTAATCATGTCTAGGTGAATAAAGTCGACCAGCTTGGATCTAAGCGGGGAGACGTGGGCAATACATATATGAGACTCTTATTTTCTCTGGTTTTGCTCAAGACCACGCTGCGTCAAATTGAGGAATCTAGCCAGGTGAATGTCTTTCAAAAAGTGCCGTATACCATTTCTTTCAACAAAGTCCTCTTTCTACTTAGGTAGTCGAATTTAACACAATCCAAGCAAGGACAGTCCACACGGCACAAGATGATTAAAGGCCAATGTCAAGCCGAATTTTAGCGTGAACCCACAATTTCACATTTGTGTGCTGTCTGCATAGAGATAGACGGTGACGACCGATCTCACAGAACCGAAGTTGACAGACGAAATGAGCACACACACAGCGCACAAATTTGAAATCAAGGGGCCACGATTAAGAAATTCGTCCTGACATTCACTTGTATTGTAGAGCTGGCAAACTATGGATACCACTATCCTTATATCGAAGTCTTACTTATTGCGCGTCACTTCCAATGGTTTTTTTCCACCATTTCACATTATTGCATTGGAGCAACTAAGCATTGACAGTATTTTTCATTGAAACATTTTTCCCTTTAATTATTGGAAGGTAGCCATATGAACGGGTATTAGGGCCCATATTTTGAATAAGATATAGCACAATGAAGCTAGTATGAAAAATGTCTAGAAAAAATATTTGTGGGACGCACATCATCTACTGAATCAGAAAGATATTTCAATAAAATCACATTCCCATTGAGCTTAAAGGCTGGCTTCATAGGAAAATTCTCTTAAGGCAGCTAATAAATTGATATACTAAAAGTTTACCGTTTTCTTCAGTGCTTATTTATCAAGCCGGAAAATAATGTTTCAAATGTTTTCCCATTCATTGTTTATAGCCTCCACACTAGTGTTGGGTAAAGGTGGTTCATATCACTGAACATGTTCACTTGTTCTTTTTTCCTAAGTGAGTCAACTCACTCAAATTGCTCACTGTTCAGTTGTTCTTGTTCAGTTGTTCACCTGTTCAGTTGTTTTTGTTCACTTGTTCTAGGTCTATGGCGGAAGGTTGTGTGAGCGAACGAATTTTTTTTTTGTTTGTCTTGCCGTCGGGATTTCAAAGTGGTGGGTGTCTGTAGCACTGTTCGCTTTATTGTTTTTGTTGATTTTGCATTACCTTTTTGTTCTACACTCATATGTACCTAATTTGAGTGAATGTGCGTCGTTTACTCTCGCGCTCATTTTCCCGCTCTCTCTCTCGCGCTCTTAGCAAAAGCGCTTAATTCAAAATTTGGCTAAGCGCCATACTTGTTATAGTTGTATACCACAGAACAACACACAGACAGACGGAACAGCTCACAGATCAAGGCAGACACAACAATTCACAGAGCAAGAGACACAGAACAACTCTCTGAGCAAAAGAGACTGAACAGCTCTTTGAACAACTCAAGAACAACTCAGAGCATGACAGACGGAACAATATAGACTGAACAAGACGTGCTGAACAAAAGAAAACAGCTCAATTTTGTTCACTCACTCATGAACAACCCAAAACTACTCCACACTGTCGGTTATTTCTTGAGCCATTAATTAATTCAAATTTTCCTCGATTTTTTCGAACAATTGTAATTTCGATTTGTAAAAATAAAACAAAAAGAAGGCAAAAACTTCTTTTTTTGTGACCGTCTGTGCTTCAGTGCGTACCGTCAGCCATATGGCTTTGACTTTAACTAAAACCAAGCAAGTATCTCTAAGTTTTTATGGTTAGTTTTGCAGTTAATCTTTTGTCACGCTAATGAAGAGAAATATTTGTATTTAAAAACAAGTGAAAAATAGGTCAAGCCCGACAATAAGATACTCTGTACCAGTTAATGCCGTCGCTCGTATTTACTCGCTCGTTATACGCGTTGTACGCTGTTTTACGCGTTCTATGCGTATCTATGCGTTATACAATGTTATACGCTCATCTCTAAGTTTCTCTCTCTCTCTCTCCCAAAGATTGTGTTTGTTTGAATACAGCGGTGGTTGGCAGGAAGTGGGGTCGTGGGGGGGGCCGGTTAACTTTTTTTTGCTCATAACTTGTGTATCGTTCATCCGATCTGTATCATTCCTTCAGTGTTCACACTTGAACATGATATTGAACTCGGCCTCAAGTAGTGTCTCATATTTAAATATTTAGCCTATGTCGCCTATGTCATAAACATGCCACCTTTTATAATAGCATACAATATTAATAGCGGCAGTGCAATGATCAGCCCAGCAGACACACCACTTGAAAAGGATCAACCATGGGAACCACTTGAAAAGGTCGTCCGGTTCACACTACTGAATATGCATCATGTGTGGCAATGTGTATTCTTCACACGAATGGATTTTTATATTTATATGTACACACGCAGCTATCTTACAAATACTGCCTTAAGTATAGAAGTTAAGGGATGAGAAATTCTTAATAAAAGGTAGCTCGATCACACTGAGCGATTTAGTACAAATGAAATCTTACAACCGTGCTCAACTAAAAGAGTATAAGTCTATACTTTTTTTGGTCCTTCGAGTAGGATTTTAGATTTTCGAGGAGGCAAGATTAAAGGTCAATATGAGTGACCACGTGGTCCTTCGAGTAGGATTTTAGATTTTCGAGGAGGCAAGATTAAAGGTCAATATGAGTGACCACGCCATGCAGGACGCCGGGCATAACAACGAAATGATTTGCAGCGGTACACGACGCCCACGCATGCTACCGAAGCGGACAGCTTTGGCTCTGCAAACCCAATAGACGAATTGGCGAAACTATTGGATTCACTTGCAGGAAAACTAAGTCCAGCTATTGAAGAAGCTAGTAAATGCTTCATGGAATTGTACACTGACGAAATATTTAAGCACAATTCCAAGATTAAAGTTATGCTCGCGGCGTTGGAAGAACCGCACACCAAGCTGAGGACTATTTATAATCACAACGCTTTTAGCGAGAAGATTCTCAATCTGCGAATTCAGGCGATTACGATGATGGAAATGCTTGGTGTCAGAAAGCAGCGCGTACAAAAATCAATCTTAGTAAAGTCATTAACACCTCTGCCAGAGGCACCGGCAATAAAAATACCAATATTTAGTGGAAACCCCAAAGATTGGCCAACATTTTATGGATGGTTTAAGCAGGCAATCCACGAGAGAGTAGACTTCGGGAATGGCATCAAGATGTATTACCTGAACGCGAGTCTTAAAGGGGAAGCAAGAAATTAACTTACTTCCTCCCTTATGCAAAAACCTTTTTACTATACAATAGCATGGGATCGTATATGTCAGAGAAATGAAAAAGGCTGGAACAGATTTCCAGAACAGCTGAAAGTCAGTAAGCCACATCTGGAACCGGCAGGTACTTCAGTTAGAGAGACACCTACAACTCCCAAGGAGCCGACTTTCTTTTTATACAAAGGCACCCAGAGGCGGGTAAATAAAAAAGATAAGCTAGCAGAAGATGCTGCTAGTAATGCCCAGGAGGCACCATCAACTATTTTGGCTGAATCGAGGGTGGCCCATGTGGCATGTGTCCAGCCACCGAGCTCAAAACACTGGATCAACAGCTCCAAGGAGAAGATGAGGACAGCAATCAGGACGGACAACATGCCGAGCAGCTCAAAGGGCAAGTAATGGAGGTGTGTCGCACTCAGCAGGAGAGCGGGCCCACCATGGAGGAGAAGGATAAGGATGTCTTTCAGGCCCCTGAAAAGCTGGCAGTAGATTATGGGCTACTAGTGTAGCACGCCGACAAGGACGAAGAAAGCAGCCAAAGAGAAGTGGGAGCTCAACATGATGAGACTCAAATAATACCCAAAGCGACTGCAAAGAAAACCAACCCATCCAAACCCAAGAAGAAGCATTCGAAGCAAGCAAGCAGTCCTCTTAAACTAGAGTCGATTGCTAATATGGAGTCGTGTGGTAAGGCGGGAGATTCGCAATTGGACTCCCAATTGGATGATCCTATCGACAACAATATCCTGGCTGACGACAAAAAGGAACTGACTACTAACATGCTGGAGGGTACACGACAGAACACCTGGACTACGAGCTCGAGCATCGAGCAACTCAACGAGAGATGCAAAATGAACGTGTCAAGCCCATTGGGGCCTTTAGGGCCATTTATATTCCCAAACTTCATTCCTATTTTGCAGGCAAGGAACTATATCCGCACGAGCAAAGAGCAGACGAAGTCAGATCGCTTAAACACCAAATGGGTCAGCGATGGACAAAACAAAGGAACTGGAGCGCCATCTTAGCAACCACTATCAAGACATCATAATTTTGTATATTTTAAGTGGACACTCAGTGCTCTGGTTGGTGCTTACGTCGCTTAGAGTCTATGGTTCTTACGGAAGAGTAAGATACAAAATGGATGAGAGCCTGTCGCATTTTAAACCCCCCGAGAATGTGCACACTTGAACATGATATTCAACTCGGCCCACACATATTGTAAATCTCATATTTAAATATTTAGCCTTGTCGCCTATGTCATAAACATGCCACCTTTTAGAATTACATAAAATATTAATAGCGGCAGTGCAAGGATCAGCCCAGCAGACACACCACTTAAAAAGGTCATCCGGTTCCCACCACTGAATATCCATCGTGTGAGGCAATGTGTATTCCTTACACGAATGCATTTTTATACGTGACAAACATTGAAAATACATTTGATGTGCCTGCAAGTAGAATGTGTTATTGTCCCATACATATCAAACCTCTATCTCTTATCATCTCTGAGATCTCTTCGCACATACGGACGGACAGACGGACGGACGCAGAGACGGACATGGCTATATCGACTCGGCTGTTGATGCTGATCAAGAAAATATATTCTTTATAGGGTCTGTCGATAGAACCATGTCCGTGTGTCCGTATGAATAAACAGATCTCAGAGAGGTAAGAGATAGAGGTTTCAAATGTATGGGATATAAACTTCTTACATTTGCAGGCAAATCAAGTTTAATTTTTGAATTTTTGACACTCCCACTTCTGCCCCCGCAATTTGGAAAATAAAACTTAATACCACCCAGAGTTTTATAAATAGATGGTTCGTACCTTCTACGTATATTAAGTAACCAGTATTATCGATCCCACAAAGGAAAGATGAAGATCGGATGAACGATAATCGAGTTATCAGTATATCAAACTCTTATGATGCCGCCACTGCAATGGGCAGCACTTCACACTCTTTATGGCTTCTTTGCCACTTTGTGTGGCCTCTAACTTAAATTGATCAGATATATATAAACTTTGGGGGTACAAAGAACGTTATAGTCTGGCTTGACCGACTTTCTTACTTGTCTTTCTTAAAATATCCAAAATATCGAATGGCACCACTTTCGATAGTGGCCAGCTCTATTGTATAACCGTTACTAATCTATGTATTTTTTAAGTGTTTAGACATCATTAAGGATCAATACGGTCCGAGTTGGTCAGTCGGCATAAGCCGTCCTAACCGGAATGAGTTTGTTTGGAAAGATAGTCGTGTCATTAGTCTCAATTTTGACCGATCTGATTATAATAAAATTCTTTGAATGGTGAAACATTCAGTTTTGATAGAACTGTCATAAACCACTTGTATTTGATATTTGGCAAGAAGGATGAGAAGTTCTATGAGCGCGAAGCTATGTCGCTTGTTAAAAGATGGGTATGACTTTCTTTACAATCCAATTCAAAATTGTCTTTATACTGTTTTATAGGAGGTTTTAGGACGAGCACCAATGCTCGGCTAACATAACAAACGTCAATAAAATCTTCGATGAAACGAAGTAAACCGGTTTAACATTTTTAAAGAACACAGGTTTGGTTTAGTATACAATATTTACAAGGAAGCTGATCGATCCCCAGGGCTGAAAACTCCAACGAAACCAACCAAACCAAACCTCCTAACCAAATCCAACTTCCTTATATACTTACCTCATATGTTTGGTTTGTGGTGCAGAGCCTTTTGGCACTCCAGTTTGAAGCCCTGTATTCAGAGCGACAGAAAATTCCTTTTGTCCCAGTATTTCATATAACTAGACACACCTTTGCTTTGCCTTGATGCTCATGTGCTGTTCGAAAGTGTATGAATTACTGTGACGAAAGGAATTTTCTGACGTTCCGACGACGAGACTTAAACATAAATGAGGATTTTCTAACTAGCATAATAACCGTAACTCTTGATATACGAATTTTCCCCCAATTAAAACTTATTGCGAAACAAAATTCTATTTTTCTATTTTCCATTCACATTTTCTCGCATAACATTTTGTTCTAGAAATTTAATTGGCCAAAAATTTGAATGCTTCTTGTACTATTTTCCTCCCGCACTTGGCGTACCTTACCTGTTTTGACACACCATTTCCATTCACACCACGAGAGAGAGAGAGAGAGAGAGAGAAGCATAGAGGAATATGAAGTATGTTGATGCAAACATGAGAATTGCTCAAAAAATAATAAAATGAGTCTAATAAATTTTGTGTTCTACGAAATATTCCAATGTCTGGGAGACTGCTATTGGGACTGGGGGACCTTCAAGCGGAAATTGCGCAGTTGGCAAAAAGTGGTCGAGGCACAGGACCAAGAGCTGAGGAGTATAAAAGGAATTAGGAATGCAATTTGAGGTTATGTTGGCAATGTGCACTCAGGCTTGATGCAACCGCATCTGTATGCGTATTTGTTTAGATGGGCGAGTGTGTGCGAGCGTGTGTCAGTTAGTCAGACAGACAGTTGGACTGACAGTTGGACAGATGCTAGGGATATGCAACCCAGAAAGAGCTGACAGTTGGGAAGTCCAGCTTCCAGCTGCTTCGCCACCATTCTTCAGGCTGCATCCCTGGCCCCAGATATTAATAGACAAAATTTGAGTATTGCTTCCGTCATGAATAAAATTTTTGTTTTTCTAAGGGCGCTTCACAACTTTTGAGTCCGCCTTCTCCTCCTCCTCCTCCACCCACTGCCCACTGGGCCACAGAGCATACTCATTGTCATGTGCTTTCCAGTTTTTCTCTGCCAAAAACTTTTCCACAATGTCTGTCTGTTCTTGTGGGTTATCCTTTTCATTTCGCTTGCTTTTTCTTTTATTTTCGAAATTTTAATGATGCTTTTGTGAAAAATGCAAAATGTTTCTCGGGAGAAAATTCCTGAAATCAAAACAATTTCGAGCATGTGCACTTCTAGGGCACCATTGGGAGTCGGAGTGTGGGCGAGTGCTGCAAAAGATGCTTGATATTAACTTCTCACTCATCAGAAGGTGCAGTTGCCTTCATTCTGCAAAAATTCAAATGGCAATTTGTAGTAAGCTACTAAAAGATTTATGGCATCAAAATAGTGTCACATAAAATATACACAAACACACCTTCGCCAGCTACCCAGCCAGCCAGCCAGCCAGACAGTCAAGCCAGCGAAACGGAGTCGCTTGGGTGGGTGGGTTCGTGCCTGAGCCAGCCAGCTGATGCCGTTGACTCGATAAAGCCATTGTTTATATATGGCTTTTGGAGGATTGCATTTTGGGCCATAAGTTGGCAGCATTTTTTATGCGTTCATCATGCGGTCAGCATAAATTTTTCATCGCCAAGTCGTACGTTAGCCAAATGTCTTGATTTCCCTGCCCCGCCCCCACAGCAACCCAGATTGAGGGTTTCATTTCCAGTTCGTCTGCTGCGCGTTGGCAACATGTTGTGGCCAATTTTGATGTTTGAATACCATAAATCAGAGCGTTTTAAAGTCACAGACAAAGGAGAGTTTATTTGTGCCAAAAATTCTTTGACATTTATTTAGTGCGTGTGCGAAAATATTGGAACATACGAAATTAGACAACTTATTTTGGCAGACTGACAAGGTTGGGCCAGAAGATCGATCTTGGTATGAAATTAACGCCACTGGGAAGGAATTTTAACTTGTTTGCCTGTAAGAAAAGAAAAGTAGGGATATTTAAATTTGATTACTAAACATACTAATATGGATGTTTGAGGAAGATGTAGGGACAAAAATATATACTAGGGCTCCAAGCGCAAGTTATTTTTCAGGAGCCTTCAGTTATCAAGACCAAGATATACTTAAGGTAGTCGCACTCGCTCTCAAAATGAGTACAAAAGAGAGCGAGAGATTAACGAATTTCTGTACTCGCTTGTCAAAACCAAAGCCGGCCAGCCATAGCTACCAGGAGCCGAAGTCAGTCGTGTTTTTACGCAAACGTGAGCCGAACTTATGACTGTGAATCGGTGAACACTGAATCACAAGTAAAACGGCTGTAGTATAAAGAGCTCTCTTGCTCACCAACAAGCATACTACTTTGAACATCGATTTGAAAGTATAACGGCTCACCAACAAGCACAATTTTTTGTCCTCTCCATTTGGCCAGCACTGGTCAAAACAAAGAAATTTGTACGTGCATGCAAGATATCCGCTGATATGCGTCGCTCACAAGGATTGTTTACAGCAGGGTTCCCCAAGCAGAGAGTGCGAAAATTTGACTGTCTATCTCTAACACACAGATGCATGACTTCGGCAAGCATTCGGTGTGAATTGGCGAGTATGTTCGTGCCCCAGGGGCTATCGCTGGGGAACTCTGGTTTAAGGGATATTGCCATTACGGACTGACATTTAAGAAGTAAGCAAAAAGAGCGAGAGAGCGAGTCCGGCTACCTTGTTAAGTATATCTTGATCAAGACTATTTGTGGCGTAATATCTGGATGCCAAACGAAGCCGACCCACACATAAAAATTGTGATCTTTCACTCTCACTCTCTCACTTTTAGCAAAAGCTCTGTCCTTTGCCTCTTTTAAAATCGACAATTATAAAACAAGTAAGAAAGTCCGTCAAGCCCGACTAAGCGTTGCAGCAGAGAACTTCCTTTTGGTCAAAACTTGACCAATAGATGGCGCCACTACTGTGACCATTTCATGACTTGTTCAAAAGCTTCCAACCGCCAATTGTCCTAATTCAATTATTCTCTATTAATATTTTCGCTTTCGACATAAAAATTTGAAGTTTTCTTATGAAGAAGTGGTTTTCTTACCAGTGTTATAGCCGTTGCCCTTGGAATACTTCATAGACTCCTGCATGGCGGGCGAACTGAAAGTTAAGCAGCATCATTAAATCAATTAAGTAAGGATCAGGATCAAAAGATCTTTACTCACTTTAAGCCATTGCGTATGTCCCTATAGTTGCCGTTGTTTGTCAAATCATATTGCGATTTTGAGCGTTGATTTTGTTGGAACTGCTGGTGCTGGTGCTGCTGATGTTGATGTTGGTGCTGCTGATGCTGTTGCTGCTGTTGTTGTTGTTGTTGGGTGGGCATATTGCTATAGTTACCCTGCTGGTAGCCCCACATTTGGTTTGGCATCATTTGGTTATTTTGCTGGCCACTATGATTCCAATTGTTTGAACCAGAGCAGGATCCACCCGACAGGCGACCCGCTTGCATTTGCGGCATCGGCTGCATTTGTTGCATTTGCGGCATCTGCTGCATTTGTTGCATCTGCGGCATCTGATTGTATTGTGGCATGGACGACATTTGTGGCATCTGCGACATCGGCTGTAGATCAGGTATGACGGCATTTATGCCAGGAGCCTCAATGGAACCCATTGTACCGCCCATCATGGGCATCATGGTCATGCTATTCAAGGGTGTGACTGCACCCATTGGCAACTGCGACATGGTGGACATGGCGGGCAATGCTTGTCCCTGCGGCATCATGCTCATGCCATTCATATTCACGGGATAGGACATCTGAGGCATTTGCATTTGATTGAGATTCATCTGAGGTGGATTCAAAGGCATGCTGGGCATACCCATGGGAGCAGCCGACAGTGCTGGCCAGTTCTAGAAGGAAAAAAAGGAGATTGTATAAGGACTCCGTGGAAGTCCCGATGGTTTACACTTCACCTTATTGGCACCGCCACCATTGTTCATGCCAAAATCAGCTTCATAAGGAACCGAGCAAAACTGCATTTTTTGTTTTTTTTTTTTGTAAATTTTCGACTTTAAAATTTAAAAAAGAAAAATTTTATATAAATTTTGTTTTTTTTTCCGTAGAGATCTGAATGTTACGAGAAACTACAAAAGACTGAGGATAATAAAGAAAATTTCCAGACACTTGAAAACATGAAACCTTAAAGGCCTGCTGGGATGTCCAAAATTTTTGTTGTAAAAATTTTGTAATAAATATATACAGAGAAAACCAAATAGGCTGAAACGTGTTGAGCCCTGCTAAATTGCACACGCAAAATGTAGAATTCAGAAAGCTACACGCGACGTGCAGAAATCCTACAAGTAACGTGTATGATTTCAATATCTAAACGCCTCGTGTTGAAAAGCTAAATGCTGCGTGGGCAAATGCAAAATCTACACGACATAAGAAAATCAGATTATTTCCAAATAACTTCTACATTTTTCATGCAGCAATCTGAATACCACACGAACGTGTAGGTTTTCTACACGCGACGTGTGGATATTAAAATCCTACACGTGCGTGTGCAAATTCTAAACGAAAAATGTAGCTCTAAGTCAGTACTAGAAAACTGATCTCCACACGCGACGTGTAGGTTTTCTTCACGAAACGTGCAGCGCTCTCACGTGGCGTGTAGCTTTTTTCTGCACAAACCCTTAGAATTACAAATGCTGAATGCTACATGTTGGAAATCTACACGAAGCGTGTGCAAATTTCATTCCCCTATATAAATGATGAGACCACTGAATTGGAACTTAAGAACTACAAGCAGTGGGTTGGTGGTCCTCTTCTGCCCTGAGATGATGCGCATAGCGAAATAATTGAGCTTTCAAGATAGCAGCAGCAGCAGCGCGCTCGCTCGTATAAACAAAAATAAATAGATAAAAAGTGCGCAGTAATTTTTTTTTTTTTTGTGTAATTGAAAATGTAAGATTTTTACACGTTTTGACCGGGATTTTCAACCCATAACGATTGTGTAGCTTTTCTGCACGGCGCGTTTAGATATTGAAATCCTACACGTTTCGTGTAGCTTTTCAACACGTCGCGTGTAGCTTTCTCATTTCAACACGTGGCGTGTAGCTTTTCTGCACAGCGAGTTTAGATATTGAAATCCTACACGTTTCGTGTAGCTTTTCAACACGTCGCGTTTATCTTTCTCATTTCTAAACGCGGCGTGCAGAAAAGCTGCACAAACATTATGGTTTGAAACTCCTGGTCAAACGAGTAGAAATCACACATTTTCGTTTAGCTTTTGCATATTTTTTTTCTCTGTGTAGTAATTTTTCCTAAAGCAACTAGTAGGCTAGCCCTTCCAGTTCGATGTTCATTTAAGAGCAAAGAGCACATCAAAAAGCAAAAAAAAATCCCCAAATTTCTTATTTTAACAATTTCTATTATATTCATAAATTTCAATTTTTATGAAAATGTCTTCCGACAATCGTACACTTGGTGGTAAAGTTGCAACGCTTGCGTGTCAGCGTTCTGTGGCCACTCAATGTCCCTCTAAAATGGATAATCAATCCAGTCCAAAGACACAGTCGAAGGCCACGCAAACGAAGAATGTCAAACAGGAATTGATAAAAGTAAACGTACCAGCTCAAAGTCAGGAGGAAGAAAGTGATGACGAGATGGAACAGCGCAGAAATTACGAACGATGGGCTAAGAAGGGACGCCCTCCAAAAAAGAATTATGGTTATATTGCATAAGCAAGCTGATGCCTCAACATTTAAAAAACGGAGCATTTTTTAAACTATAATTATGGATTTGGAAGATAGTTTTGGGTATGATGAATTCCACACTGCCTACAAAATGGCTAATTAGCGATTCAAATGGCCAATTGGATGAGACAAAACGGATAATACGATTCAAGAGCATAATAAGATAAGTCAGTGGTATTTTATGTTCCAATAAAAATTGATCAAAACTTAAAAATTAGTTTACTGTTCGAATTGTCTTGGTAAAGAACTTTCCGAACTTAGTTGGGCTTGTTCAGTTTTCCCTACTGCTGCGTTCCCCAAAGAGGATAGTTTAAATGTAATTTCCTCACCTTTCGAAAAGTCAATCCATAGCAACTCCGACTCTGTTTAATTTTTCGTCTCTAAATTCAATATGAAAGGGCATAGCCGAATAAGCCTGGGAAAACTGCCCCAGAAGATTTTTGAATATTTTGAATCAGGAATGGTAGCTATTATCTAGGAGGGTATGTATGCCAATTTTCAACTCAATAGGTCCATTGGTTGACGACGAGTAATCTTGTAATTGAGTAATTGTTACGGCAAATACAACAGAAATAACCAAATCGTTTTTAAAAGTAGGCGACGATAAATTGGTGATCACTTGCGATGGAACATATATCCGCCATCAAAAAAAGCACTAATAACAGCTACCAAAAGAGATCATGCTCAGCTCAAAAGAAAGTTCCCTTGTACAAGCTATTTACAATTTGCACTACCAATGGTTATTGACATGGTGGGACCATATACTGCCAATGTAAATGAAGCTACAATTATAAAGCAGTTACTATGTACATGATAGGAACGGACTTCAAAAATTGCTTTAGCCAAAAGAAATAATTGTTGTTGATCGAGGGTTTAGAGGTGCTGTTGCGGATCTCGAAGAAAACGGCTATAAAGTTCTTATGCCAGCTCCGAAGGGAAAAAGAAATCAGCTGCCGACCTTGGAAGCTAATCAATCCCGGATCGTCACCAAGATTAAGTGGGCAGTTGAAGCTGTGCACGAAATTTTAAAACAAAACTACCAGCTTCTTGGTGGAAAAGTGGACAATAAAATGCTGCCAAAAATATAAATCCTGTGCAAGATAGCGTGCTATCTAAACAATCGATTTGGAAAGTGACTATCGTGATCGTGACTTGTCTTAAAACAATTTAAGCAATTTAAGAAAGTCGGTCAAGCCCGACTATTACATACTCTGTCCCTTACAATCACATTTGCTCAGGAGTCAAACGGCCTGTTAACACCCCGCGCACAACGCGGTGCGCTCTCTAAGTTTCTCTCTCTATCTCTCTTTCTCTCTCGCACTAAGATTACCTGTGTTGAACGGTTAGGGTATGTTGCTGTGGTTGTTGGTGGGGGGTGGGTGGTGTTAACTGGCCGTTTTTTGCCCATAACTTGAGTATCGCTCATCCGATCTTTATCATTCCTTCAGCAAATCGATAAATAATTTTGTTTACAAGGTATCTCTAAAAGGAACGAACGATCTATCTCCAAAACTGTAGGAGATATGAAGTTTTTTCCAAATTGCGGGGGCGGGAGGGAGCGTGGCAAAAATTGAAAATAAACTTGATCTGCCTGCAAGTATAAGAAATATATGTCCCATACATGTCAAACCTCTATCTCTTACCATCTCTGAGATCTCTTCGTTCATACGGACAGACAGACAGACAGACAGTCAGACGGACAGACGGACATGGCTATATCGAATATATATACTTTATAGGGTCGGAAACGATTCCTTCTCCCTGTTACATACTTTTGCACAAACTTAATATACTCTATGTACCTTCGGTACAGAGTATAAAAACCCGGCATGAGACCGTTAAATTATGATAAAAGAGACCTAGGTAAGCATCACCTCATTCCCAGTTTTTCAAATAAAGCCTCGGTTCGCGTTTTATGGGTACTTTTGTACCTGCAACACACAACGACAACAATTTGAACTTAGTTTTTAAGGGTTTTAGACAAAAATCTGAAAAATTCAGCAAATGTGGACAGGGTCATGGGGAATGCCATACAAAAAATTCACTTCAATCGTACAATTGGTTAAGGTACCTCCAGAAGGAGTTAAACCTTAAATCTTGAATATCTTTAAAAGCGCACGGTAGATTTTTATTAAAATCAATATTTCTGATGGTATAATGGACTATTGCATTTCCCTAAGAGATGGTACTCGACAGCCAACTAACCGCGAATTGGAGTACCAATTTTATATTCTCCCACGAACCACTCCATATGGACTATGAGCTAGACGTAAAAATAGACCGAACTGTGTTTTCAGATTCACAAAGGAAGCTTTGGTTCGCGGTCTATAGCCAATTTTATGCCAGCAATTGCCTTAGAACAACATTGACCATTTAGGTTGAAACCAGCTTCACCAAAATTATGGAATAAATTTTATGAGTTAAGTGCTTCATCACCAGCAGGAAAACAGGTCATATCATTAAAAAATGTCTTTAGTGGACCTCCAATAAATTTAACAGTGTTATGCTCATCTCCATTCGATTAATTCAAAATGAATAGGTTCTTATTACCGAAACCAGAGATCTGTTTAAGTGAAATAGTCTTTGAATGCAGATCAAGGAAAATTAGCCGAAGTTAGCTTACCTCTATTTTTTTTAGAAAATCTTCTTAAAACTAAGGCGAGTTTGGCCTTTATTTAGGGCGATTTTCTACAAAAATGACACTTTTAATGGCGAGTTGTTTTTTGAGTGTAGTTTATATAAATGAGAGCACCTGAGTTATTTCACAAACTCAGCAATAGACTACTTTGACCATTTTCTTGTTCTTGCCAGTTTGTTATATGGCAGCTACACGAAATATTCATCCGATTTTCATCAAACTCCCTAAAGTTGTGTGGAAGCCGATAACATTGATGACTGGAAAGTATCATTGAAAACAAAAAAGTTTTTCTCACTAGTACTACTTTTCGTCCAATATTTCCTATGGCAGCTATATGCTATAGTCATCCGATTTGGATCAAACTTGGCAGAATTGTGTGGAATCATATAACATTGACTAATAACAAGTTTGCGAGCGATAGCATTGAAAAAAACAATGGAGGAAAGCTAGCTTCGGCTCGACCGAAGTTTATATACCCTTGTAGCTTGTATAATTTATATAAATTAAGGAATTAAATTATTTTCGTCGAGCATGGAAGGTATAAAGTCGATACCATTGAGAACAAAAAAGTTTTTTTCACTAGAACTAATTTTCGACCGATAGTTCCTATGGCAGCTATAGTCTATAGTCATCCGATTTGGATCATACTTGTCAAAATTGTGTGGTAGCCAGGGCTTAATCCCGAAACGAATTTCGGTTCCGGTACCGGTACCGCTACGTACCGAAATGGATGTTTCGGTTAAAGGTTCTATTTCGGTTTTCAACTAATTTCGGTGTTCGGCTTCGATACGGTACCCGGATTTTTATTTCGGTATACCGGTACGTACCGGTATAAGTAGTACTTATTTTTAATATTGGAAAAATTCAATTCTGAGATAAAGCTAATCCATTTTATTCCTGTGTAATAAAACGAGTCAAAATTCAATTCAATTGTGGTTGAGTCCATACAATATCTTAGCAGATTCATTATAAATTTTACGCCAGAGAATAGCCGTTCCACGCTAACTTGCGTAGCTGGAACAGAAAGCAAGACTTTTGATATCACATACAATTGTGGGAACTTTGTGGATGATTTTCACCACCAGTTAAGAATGTTTTCATGGTTTCAAACACATTTAAGTATGAAAAAAGTCTTAATGGAATCCAGTAGCTTATTTGTTGACACAATTGATGTGTTTTTAGCACCAAGTTTCTTTTCCTGCAATATCATATGTGCCTCAACTTCGTCGACGTCTTTAGTTGAACTAGTATTAGAACTGCCCTCATCATTAAGCAGTGATTGATCAGCAACCGTCGAAATTTGTGCATAAATATTTATTAAAAGATTGATTCAAGTACAATTTTTTTGCTCAGTACTTAGCGTTAAGTTATAACGAGGGTCCAAAAATATGCCACATAAAAAAGCATTGTTTTCAAAAAGTGATTTCGCTAAGCGTTTTGCTAAGAGGACGAATTTTTCCATATTTCCAATCACCCAAAACTAGATTTACGGCTTAAAGTTTAGTGGTGGCCACCTCCGCTGGTTCTAATATGCGTACAATTTCGCGAACTGTGTCCCACTCTTTCTGGTGCGGAAGAAAGTCGCTATCTGCAGCCGCAAAACTGGAGCAAACCAGATGTTGAAGATGTCTTCCGGAATCAAATATTTTGGCATCCTGACCAAAACAACGATGCGCTCTGCGAAGGTAAAAAAAACCGAAACTGTACCGGTACCAACGTTTCGGATTCGTTCCGGTGCTATCGGTTCCATTAATAACGGTAAACGGTTTCCGGTTTTCAAAAAAATATTTGTATAGGTTCCGGTTCCGGTTCCGGTACTTGATTTGAAACGGTTTATTTCGGTTAACGGTTCCGGTACCGTCCGATCAGCCCACTGACAACTCGCACTCGGTCTCTCACTGAGCAAAACACTTTTTTCCCCTCCTCATGTGTTTTCTGTTGAGCATTTTAGGTTGATCAAAACAAATGGGACGGTCTGTCAATAACAACTGAGAGGGACACTTGTGAGTGACCGCTCACAAAAAACTGTCTTCAAATGAGCAAAACACAAAAAGTGTCAGCAAAAAGTGTTATTTGTTTTGTTCGCGTGGTAGGCGGTGGGCTTATGTACTATATGTACAATGTACTAAATAAATATATTTAAATAAATATAATTAAATAAATATGGTTTTTAGGCGTTGAGCAATTACCAAAAACTAATATTTTCTGCATTTCATTTGATAGGTTAATAATAATACATTTTTCCATACTCCACATATGTCCAAAGATCGCTGACTGAGACAAACACACTCACTCACACACACACAAGCATCCCAGTCACAAACACGCTTACATTCTTAGAAGACACTTTGGAAGTCGGCTCTCGACAAAACGGTCAGTGAAAGACATGAGCAAAACAGAAACGAAAAAGCGATCTTTGGTTGAGCGAAAACAGCTATTGAGCAAAACAGAATAAAAAGTGATCTTTTTGCAACCTCTTTTCGTTGTGTCTGTAACAGAACAGTTTTACACAGACACGCTGATAGTGTTAACAGTTTTTTGCGAGCTCTGACTAAGACTTTTTTTCAGACATTTCTTTTGTATGGCAGCTATACCATATAGTTGGCCGATTTTCATAAATCTTGGTGGAATTAGTGTAAAAGCATAGAATACTTAGAAATACGAGGTTTGGGGACACGTTTTTTGGAGACAAAAAGTTTTTCTCACTAAAACTACTTTTTCGACCGATGGTTCCTATGGCAGCTATATGATAAAGTCATCCAATCCGTCCGATTCCGACAAAAGCAGCGTATTTGTACCAAAAGGCTTGGCGCAAAGTTTGGTTAAGATAGCTTTAAAACTGACGGAGGAGATAGCATAGAAACAGACGGACGGAGAAGGCTTTATCAACTCAGCTCGTCATGCTGATCAAGAATATATATACTTTATGTGGGTCGGAGATGCTTCCTTCTATGCTTTACATACCTCTTGAACAATTTTAATATACCCTCTACAAGGGTATAAAAATAGAGGAAAGCTTTCTTCGGCTCGGCCTAAGTTTATACACCCTTGCAGCTAGTATGATTTACTGATCATTTCTATGACAGCTATGTATATGCTATAACTATCCGACTTGGATCAAACTTATCAGAATTATGTGGAAGCAAAAAATATTGAAAAGTATCATGTTTTGGAGCAATAGCAAAACAATAAAAATATTCCCACTAAAACTTTTTTTCAGACATATCTATTATATGGCAGCTATACTATATAGTTGTCCGATTATGAAAAAGCATAGAAAACTTATAAATACAAGTTTTGGGGACGTTTGAGCTGAAAAAAAAAAATTTCTTCACACTAAAACCAATTTTTTCGGCCGATCGTTCCTATGGCAGCTATATGCAATTGTTATCCCAGCCGGCCGATTTCTACAAATGTGCAGCGTATTCGTGCAAAGTTTGGTCACGACAGCTATAAAACTGACGGAGGAGATTCCATTGAAACAGACGGACGGACATGGCTATATCAACTCAGCTCTTCATGCTGATCAAGAATATATATACCTTATGTGGTCGGAGATGCTTCCTTCTATGCTTTACAAACATCTGAACAATTTTAATATACCCTCTGCATGGGTATAAATATGTGTAGAGAAAATAAATTGGTATTAAATTTAGTTAACATTTGCTCAACAATATCATATGTCAAAGTTTCTCGATTAATGTCAAAAGAAGGTGGAAAGCTTAAGCTAGTTTTTAATCACTATCGTGATTTTGTCGCCAACCTGTCATCAACCTGTTCCTCTTGCCAGCTTTCTACCCGACTTATTCTTGGTTTACACTCCGCCACATATTGTCACATTTCAGTGCCACAGCGCAATGTGAACGGAAAATGCCATGTCACAGGAATCACTTGGTGTCACATACTTTCTGTGGCGCCAATGTGAACACTTTTGACTTGTGTCACAAACTGTCACAGGCCGTAGTTGAATATAAATATATGTTTAAAAATTTCAAGTTTTTTATATTTTTTAAAACATTTTTTTGTACAAATGTCACGTCACGTCAAATTGGAAATGCCCATATCTTGTGGGCAAGATGAGTTCTGCATTAAAAATTGTTCATAAATGTCATGGCTGTTCAATGTTAATTGCCACCGTGTTCCATATCTCGTCGTTCCAAAACTATATTATCTTATCGAAGCTATCTTGACGCAAACACATGGACAATGCAGACACAAAGCCGCTATTTTTTGCGCTTTTTTTTAGCACTGATATTCGTGAATTTATTTGGGGCAAACGCTAAAGTTACTCTTATCCACAATTAAATGCCACCATGGCACAAGACATGAACAGTGGAAGAGGTAGCCCGATTCGCATTCTAAAGGTAAGCACATGGAAACTCGTATCGCATTTGCTTTAGGTGCTCTCCCACTCCAAATTTTAGTTGATCATCGAGAACTGCCTGGGCTGCGAGCAAGTTGAACTGAATTTCTCGGCCAGCGAGAATGTCCATTTGCTGATCTACAGCTTAGCTAAATCTGCTAACAATTCCACCATTAATCAGACACCTGTGGCCCATGCCCTGAAATTGTTGTGCACTTTGACCTACGCCAGGGCCGAGAGCTTGCAAAGCGTGCCCCTGCTGCAGATGGGAGAGGGGAGGGTGGTGATGATTTTTCAAATCCAAAACCGGGAAGCAACTATCGAGACGCAGGTCAACGAGGTCGAGGACGAATTGGACGTACAGCCCAGCACTTCAACTCAGGCTCGGGCACGGGAACAGAAGCGTCGGCAGCGCCAGCAGCAGCGCAGCTTGCCCAAGTTAATGGAGATTCAAGTGATGCGTCGTTTCGATCAGTTGGATATGCTGGAAATGGTCTACTACCAGATCAACCAAGGCAAAGTCGTGCAAATGCCCATAGACGAGTTCCATAACAAATTCTTTGTATGCGGAGAACATTCGTTGGACCAACTATGCGACTTACACAGCAGCTATGCGGGCAATTGGCTGAAGATTATCCAGGCGGATGCCGATGCCTACCAGAACTTTAAGTGCGAAAGGAAGACTTACTTTTGGGTAAATTAATAAATGCAGATTTCTCTAACGTTTTCCAGGGGCGATGACAATCCTTTTGAGACTTTTGTTAAGCTCTTCCAGCGTCAGTCCTGGGAGCAGCAGGAGTTGATGTGCAAGCTGACCACTCATTGTCTGGCCGCCAATGAGGCAACTCGCCTGGTCGAACGTCGATTTGTCTTGCAGGTCTTTGAGCAAGTGCGTCGCATATTTGAGTACATCACCGTGGAGGCGTATACAGTGTGGTTCTTTGTGCCACGCCTCAATCACTATAAATCTTTAAAGCATGTGGTGAGTGGGGTTTAGTTCTTAAAATGTTCTTTGGACTGCAGGGATGGTGCAATGTAGAGTGTTTGCACGAAATACCTGGTGCCTCTTACAAGGATGGGGAAGTATCTGACTGTAGCGTGGGAGTAACTGCAAGTGAAAGCTAATTAGAAGTCAGAACAGAGGTCATGTGGAACATCAACCAAATTTTAAAAAAGAGTTCAAAATAACAGAGAGGGGTTCAGCATTTCCTTAGCTACAAGATGGCAACAAGGTAGAGCTTGGACACTCTCACCGAGGAAGGTGCAAAAAAAAATGTTCTTTTCTTTTGTTCTTTTAATAGATGAGCAGAACTTCAATTGGGATGCTTTACCGAATACAACACAGAAATATTTCTCTATTGAACTATAGTTAAATAAAACAACTTTCTGGTCACTAAATAAATCTCTTACAAGGACACCATGTGCAGGCTATTTAGAGAGCACAAAAAAATTCCATAACCACATCCGAATTTAATATCTGTATATCAATGATATGCAGAAATGGATTCAATCAATCTACTGTCGTTCATAAACGCTACAGGGTTTGATAAGCAGCAATAGGGTTATTAAAGTGTATGGACCTATAAAAAAGTACGGAAACTACTTTTGGGTACAAAGGTAGAAATAGATTGAGGCCTTAAAATACTAATAACTTTATTTTGCTCTCTTACAATCTAATCTCTAATTGGTTTCCACCCTTTCCAGACACTGGATGAATTTGACTTGCGTAATGTACGCACTTGCATCAAGCTTACTGTGGATAAGAGTAATACTTTCTCGCCTTATTCCAATCACAACATTATGGATATATTATTGGTTTCCTTCCAATTGGCCTTGGCTCACATAGCCAATCAGTCAATTCTATTTATAGGACAACTGGAGAAGGTACGTATACATAAACTACACAAAATAAATATTACAAATTTATTTTTTAACAAATTTTCATAAAGTTAAATATGCTGCATTTTTTGGGGCTTCGGGTATTCTTTAATTGAAATTCATTTAAAATGCTTAGCTTCAAGATATGGTTTTCCGAAAGTAGGCAGAGCTGGAGTCGTGTGCTGTTGTTGAGTTGTGGGACGGTGGGAAGATGATGATGGTCCCAAGCCAAAGCGCTCTAGCTAGGACAAATTTAATTTGAATCGAAATACAGAAGGCATGTTTGTAAAGTGGTTTAAAAGTTTAAAATTATGCGCGCATGGATGCAGCAACTTTCGATCAGCTCGTACAGAGAATCAATAAAGTATTGGCACACCATCATTTTCAAAGTATATATATGTTTGTTAATATTTAACTAAGGAAATTAGAAAGATTCAACATTCATTGTTCTCTTTTTTAATTAGTTGTGGTAGTAGTAGATTTATTTTTTCAAATTGTTTGCTTGGTATAAGCCGTTTGCACACTTATATAGTATTATTAATAGCTTAGTATAAGGAGTAAGGAGTTTAAGTAATTATAAATTTTGTTGAAAATCCTCTGTGACAATTTTGAGCCTATATTTAAGAGCAGCAGAGAGATAAGGTTGAAGTTTAGGCCTTTATACAAAAGCTGAGTTTCGCTCTTTCGAGCAGTGACCTCATAGGTTTTTCGCTGGGCTTCATCAACTGTCGTGCGTTCCTCTCCGTCCAGCTATTTAGATTTTATATTTAGATTTATTTGACAAAAAATTCCTGGTGCAACAAGTATACACTTAGCAATTATTGCACCAGTCACAAAAGCAAGACATTTGATTTTAAATTGACTTATCCTGCTTAATTCTTTGGTTTATATCTTATCTTCTAGTATTCAAATAATATCAAACAAACTAACAATAATTTCTTAATATAAAGATCTAGTTTGCAAGTGTATTGTTCCCTAAATTGCGGTGCACTACTGATATTCTTTATGTTGATTGGTAGGCGGTTCCACATCCTAACAGTATTAACAAACTAGCAAGTTTATGTCGTACTGCTATTAAGTTCATAGTTCTTATCGATGTGGCAAAACAAATCTTGTCAGAAACTAATCTATGCAGAAAAATAAGCGATCTGTATATTGTAAATGATTTAAAGTCAACACCGTATATTTAAATAGCAAGGTGTGTTATATGGTCAGTTCGTCTTTTATCGTAAACATATCTAGCTATATTGTTGAATGTAACGCAAAGTCTTCTTTTGGAGGCAGCATTACAGTTTCCAAATATTTCAAGCCCATAGCACAGTGTAGGTATCAAGTATGTCTTTGCGATCAAAAGTCTGAAGTCCGTCGGTAAATAATTCGTAGTCAAAAAAAGTTGTCTAAGTACTCCATACGTTTTCCCAGTTGCTCTTGTCACATAATTACTCCAAGTTAAAGTATCGTTAAAGGTAATACCTAGGTTAATTGTCTGTGATTCATATTTTATAGGCTTGTTCTCAATTTTTAGATTAGGAAGATCAGTTGAATTTAAGCTATGTCTTCTATATCGCAAATAATACTGTTAGCGTGGAACTAACTTAGGAAGTCTGTTCTGAGGTAGATCTACGCTTTTTCTAATATATTTAAAATGTCTGTCCAGCGGATTGTGATACAGGGTAGTTAGAACAGTCTCTAGGTGTATCGCATATGATGGTGTGCTAATTGGCAGATTAAAAAGCTTCTTAACAAAATTACGTGCTAGTTTTTCCACACTTTTCCTCTGCTTCGTATAGCATAATCGATCTTGTCGTTGTTTCAAAAAAACTTATACTTCACTTGGTTTTACGTCTTTTCTTGACATGAAACATTTCACCGTGCTATTGATTGCAATCCTTGCTTCTGCCGATTAGTTCCGCACATGTGTCTCAAACCACATATTCTGTGTCAGTGTGACACCTAGATATTTGTACTCTAGGTACCACTTATCCGCTCTTGCAAGGCGCCCTCTGCCATCTCGAACCACCATGATTTTGGATTTCTCTGTTTTATTGATAAGGCTCCACTGCTTACAATACACAGATACTTTGTCAATTGTATGCTGCATCTCTTCCGTACTTTCGACCAGTAGTACCATATCATCGGCGTACATAAGTATCTCACAAGTGACAGCTCCAAGTCTTGCAACTCCGTTTAGGAGTAGTCATGTAGGGCTTCGATGAACAGTGCGAACAGCAACGGGCTCAATAGGCATCCTTGTTGGACTCCTCTGTTTGTCTCAAATTATTTTTATTTATTTTTGTTATTCTTTTGTATATGCGGATCTGGCTTACTGCTCACGAACTGATCAATGTTCACTTTTGTGGATCAATGTGACGCTCTGTGACAACGGCAAGAAGCATTTACACCAAAGTACTGCTTTGGCTGTGACACACAATTTCAGTGAAGGCAATGTAAACACTTTTGACTTCTGAGTACTTTTGTTACCTATTGTCACAGACTATAGTGTAACGCAATGTAAACTTATCATTGTAATTTGCACCGAAAAAACTCGGAAACATATCAAAATGGTATTTCGAATAGCATTATTTATCTTAATGAGTTTTGATACCAATATATGTGTTTCGAGGAGATATATTATATACTTGAAAATTGTACTATAATTTTGCCCAGAAGTGTGCAACTTATAGCAGGTGTCATCTCCGAGCCACATAAAGTATATATATTCTTGATCAGCATGACGAGCTGAGTCGGTTAAGCTTTGTCCGTCTGTCTGTTTCTACGCGAAAATGGGTTTTAGTGAGAAAACCTTTTTTGTTTTCAAAGTTAGCGCTCTTAAACTCGGTCATTGTTTATATTATATGTTTTTAAGCTGATCTGCGAAGATTGGTCGAAATCGATCGAACTTTTTCAAGTGTATTAAAACTTCGGCATAGACGAAATTAGCTTTGTTTTCTCGTTTTATATTCCCTTTGCAAATTTACTTAATAGTTTTTAAATAAAAGGACGCGAGTTAAATTTTGTATGATTTAATTGGATCAGAACTATAAGGCGGTATAGGGTAGTGATAGTAAAACAGATCGATCACAACTATAGAGATGTGAAATCGTCCCTAAGTAGTGAGTTCAATATTATACATTTTAAAGTGAATTTACATACATTCATAAAGTAAATATATTCTTGATTTGTCATAATGCCCTTTTGTCTAAGCTCTCTACGCTTGGCTTTCATTCTTCCATTCTCAATTGGATTGAATCTTATCTTGATGGCCGATCGTATCAAGTCATCATTAATGGCAAACATCTGGCCTCCCTCAAGGGAGTGTGCTGGGTTCGTTGCTATTTACATTGTGTAGTAATGTATGCTGATGATTTGAAAATTTTAAGATCTATTAAAAGCCTTAGAGATTCTGAAGCCCTTCAATGTGAACTGAATTCTGTTGCCGACTGGTGTGCCCGAAATTTACTGCTTCTTAACTTATCAAAGTGCTTTTATGTAACATTTAGAAAACGCGAGCTGCCGATTTTAACCTCGTATTCCATTGCTCATCACGCTTTGAGTCGTCAATATGAAGTCTTGGACTTAGGGGTGTCGTTTGACTCTAAATTTCAGTTTTCTGGGCATCTAAATAATATCCTTCCCAAAGCTTATTCAATGCTCGGCTTTGTAAAGCGCAATACTAAACATTTCAATGATCCTTATACACGGCTAAGCCTGTACTCTGTCTTAGTGCGTTCTAGGATTGAATATGCTTTGCTCATCTGGAATCCTTCCGCTGCCGTTCATGTGAACAGGCTGGAGCGTCTGCAGAAACGCTTCCTCAAACTTGCACTTGCCAATTAACATTTTTCAGAGCCTTTGCCACCGTATTTGAGTAGATCTCGTGCATATTTCTACCCTTGAGGATAGAAGGACAATTGCATCCTTAATATTTTTAAATGACATTATAGTCGGCAATATTAATTGTTCTATACTGCTTGGCAAAATTCTACTTAATGTTCCGCGCCAGGTCTTAGAGTGGGGACTCATAGGGCCAACTATGCCCTTAATGATCCGATATCTAGAGCACTTCTTACATACAATCGGCTTCCAATTGGCATGCGGTTCGATTTTAGCAGCAACAATGTTACTTTTAAACAACTACTTAGGGACTTTTTCTTTTAGTTTAATTGTTACTGTTAATTTTAAGTTTTATTGTAGTAGTCAGTTAAGTTTATTCGTTGGCGAAATACACTAAGGGCCGTTTTCTCATGTTGGTGTTTTTGCAAATCAAGGTGGATTTGCTGCATTTGCTTTGCTCATGTTCAATGCTAACCATCTAGATGAATTTCGTAGCAATCTACTTCATCCTCATTGATTTCAAAACCATGTACATGCTAATGCAAATTAAGTATTTTTATGTATCCGCGCATATGGTCACACTAAAAAATATTTGAAAACAAAAACAACTACTGCTAAAAACAGTAAAGTCTGAATTGTTATTAAGTAAACCAAAAATGGAAAATATTGGATGTGCCTTTAATATACTAGAACACCTGCAGACATTGCTGAAATTACAGATGCACATTCTGATTGCCCTAGTTCATTGCTTAAGCTAAGTTTACACATCCAAATAATTTGGCTAAATTTTGATAAAAATATCCATGATTAAAAATTGTACAGGTTTAAAAACTATGGTTCCATACGCAAATAATTTGATCAAATATGGCCCTAAAGTTCCACAATTTGGCCTATATAGGCCAATTTTTCTTTCGACCTACTGCTTAATCTCGAGTGCAGAGGTGCTGCCAACCTAGTATTATACCATTCCAGCCCTCCCGGTGTGACCTTGGCGCAAATGCCCAAATTTATAATCAACCTACATGAGACAACCAATTGCACAAAAACCACATAGTTGCAAAATCTAGATGGATTTCAATTTGAGCAAAAACATGAACATGAGAAAACGGCCCTAAATAAATAAATAAATAAACTCTTTGATCAGGGCGAGAAACTGATTTGATTGAACTTTGTTCCTCCCTCTGTTTCTACGCAAACTGGTGTCTCAGTTTTAGAGCTATCGAGTAGAAATTTTGCACATAGTCGTCTTTTTACTGCACGCTGCTCATATGTCGGAATATATCTGATGACAATATCTCATATCTGATGACAATATCTCATAGCTGCCATAGGAACCATCGCACAGTGGTCGGTCTTGTATGGAGTCGGCGGCCAAGAATACTTTCAGAAGAGATATAAGAGTGACACTTTGGTCGCAGCTTTTAAAAATTCTTATAAGTGAGAAATCATCGAATTGTCATTCTAACACAGCTCCAATCCCATCTCCCTCACACCCACATCAACCCAAACAAAAAAAAAAAAATAGAAAAAGTAAAAAAAAACGCATTTTTTTATAATTTATTACAAGTTTATCATAAGGTACCAAATAAGAGTTATTTAAAATGAATTTAAGATACAAAATGGTGAAAATGAACAATTTAAGATTGATTTATACGGCCCTGTTCTATAAACCTCTAACAACCTAAAAGCAACCCTTTGGTTGTTTGGATGTTTTCAAATGTTGCGAATTTTGTGGCGACATTTGGTCTATGTTTTAGTAAAAAAGAGATTTGAGTCAAATATAATAATGAGGAACAAATCTTGTATGCTTAACTGATCGAATTGCATTAATATTATTAAAGATTTGATGGGTTTTAAGTAATAAAAATTAGTTTTAAAATATTGTCCACCAAAACAATGCAACTTGTTCCAACCAACTTATTCCAAATGTGACAGTATCATTTTCGGAGTTTTAATTTTCTTTTCAAAATTAAAAGTTTGTTCGTTTAAATGAAGTATAAATTTAACAAGATTATGTGGATAAAAGGTTAATTCAATGAAGTATTGAATCAAACCTAAGGTTAAATTCTATTGGCGAGAATTTCAAACTACAAATGGAAGCCGAATTATCCGCGGTAAAATTTTTAGCTGCACTTTTTACATCTTTTTTGATCTTTAAAAATTTGAGGATGCTTTTATGGGGGAAACATAGAACTCCGGAGGAAAAGGCAGTAATGTCATATGGAAAAGCAGTCGCATATCGCGGCAGAAAAGTAGCTTACGCTTCATCAGAAATTAAAAGTGGATTGCACCATTTCTGAAACTCTTGTTACGATTATGTCTCCCTCGCCAACGGCCTTCTCCCAGCAATATCCAAACAATCAATGCAGCCGCGGGCATTTTTGAATTTATATTTTTGCACTCCACTCGTAAGCAGCAGGGTTGTCAATACAAAATAATTTTTTGGCGGTTCAGCGTTCTCTTCAATTTTTTCCGATTCAATTGTGTACTTCTGGCTTAAAAATAATTTATAGTTTGGAACTCAGTGCATACCACAACAACTTGCCGCATTTGGCTTAGAAACTACCAAATAAAATTTGAATCTTACATTAATTTAAATTATTTTGAAGCACAACTACAACCCTGTCGTTCTCTGCCCAGTTAGAAAAGGATCCGAGCTCAGGAGTGAACGATTAAGCAAATTTGTTGCGACACTTGAAATCATACGCCTGTGATGGAGTCGATACATTTTAACATTTTTCTTTCTACACTTACCAGCTTTTTCAGAGCTCTCTCCAATCAATACTACTTAGTGCATGTTCAATACGCATGTTGTACGCTTGCAGTCTGCTTACATTTCGCAAATTTTTTTTGAAATCGTCAAATCATTTCTTCACTGTTTCCGTTTGTTTTTAACGCGTAGCCTTCAATTTCTAATCTCTGTTTTAGGTCTTCGTATGCATTTTTAGCCTTTTCAGCTACCGAACCATTTTCCAAACAGCACATTTCAAGAATATTTAAGCGAGAGAGTTCGTTTTGATAAGATGTGCCTGTATATGTGAAAAAATCGTTAAATGATATTAAGAAAGATATAATAATCTAAAAAACAAAGCACAAACACATAGAGAACCCAAAACACAAAGAAATCAAATACATATCAGCAGCAGCAACACAACGCACAACTTAAGAAACCAAAAACAAGGCTCAAAAATGCACATGAAAAATCATTGTTGTACCTTTTTGTATCGTTTGTAAGACAAAGAGCGGAAAAAATCGGCAACTGAAATTAACAGTATAAATTCTTAATAAAATTTCTTAATATTAATAAAAAAATTTGTAATTTATTTGGCGACCTTTCTAATGTTTAATTAGTGTGAGTTGGCTGGCTCTAGGTCCGAAAAAGTTGCGTTTGTTCACAACTTGTAAACAACTTATGCATTGTACCACCAAAAAGAGCTGGTTGCCTTTACAGAACTGTTTCATCGTTATCCCTAACGACTCTTCAGAAGGCTTTTTGCTGAAGAAAGCATGATTGCCAACTGCCTCTCCATACAATCATTGCTTAGATCAGTTGGGAACTGCTAAAAGCAATGAAAGCAAAAATAGACAAGCAATGAGTGCTTTCATCTTTCTGGTGGTAATGCTTAAGCTTAGGGCTGAACTTTTTAAGTGCAAAAGCTTGAGCTTTTGAGCGAACTTAGAAGTGCCCGTTAAATTTGAAATGCGAAGCATTCAAATAAGCGTTTTTTGCGTTGTTTCTTGAAACTTTTGTTAGTTTCATTTACAAAAAAGAGAGCGTACAATGCATAAGTTGTTTACAAGTTGTGAACAAACGCAACTTTTTCGGACCTAGAGCCAGCCAACTCACACTAATTAAACATTAGAAAGGTCGCCAAATAAATTACAAATCTATATAAGAGACGGCCCGCTCTCTTTTTTGTAAATGAAACTAACAAAAGTTTCAAGAAACAACGCAAAAAACGCTTATTTGAATGCTTCGCATTTCAAATTTAACGGGCACTTCTAAGTTCGCTCAAAAGCTCAAGCTTTTGCACTTAAAAAGTTCAGCCCTAAGCTTAAGCATTACCACCAGAAAGATGAAAGCACTCATTGCTTGTCTATTTTTGCTTTCATTGCTTTTAGCAGTTCCCAACTGATCTAAGCAATGATTGTATGGAGAGGCAGTTGGCAATCATGCTTTCTTCAGCAAAAAGCCTTCTGAAGAGTCGTTAGGGATAACGATGAAACAGTTCTGTAAAGGCAACCAGCTCTTTTTGGTGGTACAATGCATAAGTTGTTTACAAGTTGTGAACAAACGCAACTTTTTCGGACCTAGAGCCAGCCAACTCACACTAATTAATAAAAAAAAATAGAGGAAAGCTAACTTCGGCTCGACCGAAGTTTACATACCCTTGTAGCTTGTATGATTTTTATAAATTAGTTGCCCGATTCCACTGACACAAATATGTACATTCGGCCAAATGTACACATTTTTGACAATGCCTCCTATATAAATTTTCTACACCTAATTTCTATGGCTGCTGTACTATATAGTTGTCCTATCAAACTTGGTGGAATTATGTGAAAGCATAGAAAACTTGTAAGTACAAGGTTCGGGGACGTTTGCGTTGAAGACAAAAAAGTTTGTCTCACTAAAACAACATTTTCGACCGATGGTTCCTATGGCAGCTATATGCTATAGTCATCCGATCTGGTCGGTTCCGACAAATGTGCAGCGTATTTGTACCAAAAGACTTCGTGCAAAGTTTGGTTAAGATAGCTTTAAAACTGACGGAGGAGATAGCATAGAAACAGACGGACAGACGACGGACATGGCTATATCAACTCAGCTCGTCATGCTGATCAAGAATATATATACTTTGTGTAGTCGGAGATGCTTCCTTTTATGCGTTACAAACATCTGGACAATTTTAATATACCCTCTACAAGGGTATAAAAAATCCCATTCGGTGGATCGGGTGGAACACAACTTCTACTTTAGCTGAAATGTAACTGTTTGACTGTGTACATCACTAACAATGACACTGGGGAAAACATTATTTTTATAACAAAACCAAACATACAGTTTATACCTCTATTTTTAATATTAAATTTAATATTCAAATTTATTTTCATGCGTCTCATAGAGCAAAATTTACGTCTTAATATTTTCTCTCTTTTGAAGCTATTTGTAACGGACCCCTTTGCTGTTTAATTGCTTGTTCTATAAGTAAATAGTAATGACCTTTTGGAGGCAAACTTTTGACTTTGATTTTTATACTCTGTACCGAAGGTACATAGAGTATATTAAGTTTGTGCAAAAGTATGTAACAGCCAGAAGGAATCATCTCCGACCCTATAAAGTATATATATTCTTGATCAGCAACAACAGCCGAGTCGATATAGCCATGTCCGTCTGTCCGTCCGTCCGTCTGTCCGTGACATGTATGGAACATATATTTCTTATACATGCAGGCAGATCAAGTTTATTTTCAATTTTTGCCACGCCCCCTCCCGCCTCCGCAAACGTCATATCTCCCACAGTTTTGATGATAGATGGTTCGTAACTTCTAGAGACATGTAGTTGTCAAAATTATTTATCAAAATTATTTATCAATTTGCTGAAGAAATGATAAAAATAGAATGAACGATACTCAAGTTATGAGCGAAAAACGGCCAGTTAACACCCCCCCCCTACCCATAACCAGAACATTCCGTTAAACAGAGGCAATCTTAGTGAGAGAGAGAAGGAGAGAGAGAGAAACTTGCGCACAATACGTATGACTCGTGAGCAAATGCGAGGGTAAGGGTACAGAGTATGTTATAGTCGGGCTGCTTACAATACTTCAGCTTCTTAACTTTACCCTCTTTCACACTCTGGAGTCATTTGCCTACTTTGGTAATCTAATTCTTAGCAGGACTGCAACCCGGTTTTGAAGCGAAACGGTTGGAGCCCGGAATTCCGGCTTTCTTTTTACAGTGAACCAAACCCTGAAATGAACCACGAGGACGAAAATAGATGAACCCGAACCCGTTCCGAATCTAAGCTTTTGGTTCGGTTCAAAAAAAGATTTTGCACATTCATATTTATTTGGCTACCCTTCTATGTTCATAACTGCAGAGTCGACACACAGAAATATAACAATACGGAAAGTCGGTCAACCCAGACTATGATATACTTTGCACATGCGAAAGTGAATATATGTATACACTTTATAGAGCCAGAGATGCTTTGTTCTGGCGGTTACATACATTTGCACAAATATTCTTTGTACCTTTGGTATCAGAGAAAACTGGCACAAATTTATCATCTTATACATATACACATCGAAAAACTAAAGTAAATACGGACTAACAATGTATCTAGTCGTCAAGTATATACATCGAGAAAAAAATAGATATTTTTTCATATAAACTTTACTCCAATATGAAAATATCTCAAATTGACATGTTACAAATTTCAAATCGATATTTTTTAACATATCATTATAACATTTTTAATATCATTCTGAAACTATTCCATATCAATTTAAGTAAACGATATTATTTTGGATCAAACCGGAGGTTCCGAAAATTATTTTGGCTTTGCCCTGTTTCTTAGAAATTATAGTAAACTGTTAAACAATTTGGTTTTTATTTCTTAATAGCTAAAATTCTCTCAATTCAAAATATACCTTTTAGTGGATTTTAAACACTAAGCAACGGTATGTAACCGCTAAAGTGTTTAAAAGTCTAGTCACTTAAATTTGATCTGCTGTTTTTTTTATCGTTAACTAATAAAATGTTATTTACTTTCCAGCTCAACGAATTTGTTTGCCTTCAATATGCCACCGCCTTTTTCATGAACGATATCTATGGCGGGGATCGCCGCAATCCTGTAAATATTCACAACTTCAATATAAATTTGTATTTTTGTAACTAATTTATGATCTTTTTATTCTTGTAGAAATGGTTTTGTCATCGCTATTTGCAACGCATTGTGGAAATGGGTGAATCTTTGGGCATGCTTATCTTTATTGAGTATCCCAGTGATTTGACACTTTTGCCAGAGAATCGTCAGGTGATTAAGTGTAAGCAAAAGAAAAATGCAACAAATGGTAAAATATTTTGGGAGTTAAACGAGGATGTCACTCGGAAGGCAGAGAGTGGAATTCAACAAATTCAGGGAGCTTTAAACCTGAAATGTATTAACTAAAAAAGAGAAAATGAAACAATGTATTAGATTTAAGCAAATGAAAAGTAATGCAAGTATAATTTGATTTAGCTTCTTTTACCAAAAGTGAAAACTATTGAAGATATTTTTCAATTTAGAGGTCGTTCCGATACCTCTGTAAACGCGATGAACCTGAAATGTATTAACTAAAAAAGAGAAAATGAAACAATGTAATAGATTTAAGCAAATGAAAAGTAATGCAAGTATAATTTGATTTAGCTTCTTTTTCCAAAAGTGAAAACTATTGAAGATATTTTTCAATTTAGAGGTCGTTCCGATACCTCTCTAAACGCGATGGTTGGATGGATTTCATCGCCCGATCTTTTTAAACTATATTCTAATTATACTCTTGCTCTATAATTTCCATGAATCAACGACTACCGAACGTTTTCATAAAAAGAGGCATTAAGCCATTATTTTTTTAAGATTTAACCCTAAGTTCTAAACAAACCATTGCCATGTTCCTTTTAACACCTGAACAAGTTATATATTTAGATTTTACTCACTTGATATCATTGAAATTCTGTTTGGCTCTTTAATTAAATCACTTGTAACTCTGTATTTCCATTGTTCCTCCTTTTCTGTTTGTTTAAGCAGTTTCGGTTGGCAATATTTTGCCAAATTCTAGCCATGGCCCCGGTGGCTGCAATTACGGACATTTTTATTGTCTTCCCGCTTTGCTAGGTGCTCGATGGCACCTGCTTCCTGGTCTGTGCCTCCTCTCTGGGCTCGTAATTCGAAATGTTTACGGTACATTTAATTTCATTTGGATTATTAGAATATGCTTTAGGAGGCTTGCGTTGCGTTGCTGCCACTGTTTGTCTATGCTCCATTTGCCAAGCCGAACAATGAGCCATGAAGCTCGGTGCAGGAGAAGGGGGAGCGGGCTGAGCTTCAGGTGTAGTAACATGGAGACACATATTTCATTGTTGTTGCGCTGCCAAAGTGTAATTGCGAATTCCAGACAAATGTGAAATGTGAATTTACAAGTTTAACTTTTCTTGTAAAATCATTTGCTCCCAAGGACGAACTCCGACGGCTGCTCAGCGACTGCTCCTTTTGTGTGTTGTGCAGTTGCCAATTCTCGACTTAGTTCATTTGTTTCATTTCAACGCCTGCCGCCAGGCGGCATAAACAAATGTAGTAGTAGGTACTTGGCTGCCGCTCCAACTTCGATTTTGCCCTCCATGTGCCAGCACTTTCAATCTCAACATTTATCGTCGTCCTTGTCGTCGTCGCTAGCGGAGCACACACAATGGCAACCGTTGCCATATTTCCGGCTTTTTGTATTGTTATTCTCTAAGCTTTATGGAGCTCTGGCAGACGGCAACTAGGTAGGGATTCTTCCAAGAGGGGTATAAAGCTATTGAGTTGGGGTTTGTATGAGTTGGCTCTTGAATTTGATCGAAATTCCATTAGCTAATTTTAAGTATGAATTAGTTTAGAAGTGGGAAAGCAATGTGACTCTACTCCATTTTTATTAATTTACTTTTCATATTCACCTCAGAAATAAATCTTCAATGATCAATTCAGCATGATGGCAAATTATACTCAAAATGTAGGTAGGTAGGTGGCAGGTCAAAATGTTAGGGGTTGCATTAGTCGATAATGGTGTTCAGGAAGGTCAAAATAGCTCTGGGCGAAAGCATACTACATTCACAGCTGACGCCAATAGCTGGTGAAGGTGACGGCTGTGTAAGAACTAAAAACATTTGTATTAGATGTTTCAAATGTGACTTTTCTAGGAAATGATTCTTCAAAAATCAGTGCTCAAAATGAGCTACTATAGTGTCGATAATCATCTTACTCTAAGGAAATAAAGGCTCTGAAAATGAAATATTTATATTTTGAGTTTAACATTTTTACCATTGAAATATGGAATATGTAAATTATAAAATAATTTTTTAAATAAATTGCCTAAACAGTTAGCGGGCATTACAGTCTGGAGATTAAGAGGGTCTGAAGCCTGTAACGCGGGTAACTCGGGACACTCGTCAAAACTCGGTTCCCGCCATTACAGACTATTGGAAACAGAAACTTTATGACGTCAATATCCCTAGTAGACGCAACTGGGATAACTTGCCCCACAGTAGAGTAAATGCCATCAATATCTACACTGATGAATCTAAGGTCGATGACAAAGTAGGAGGGGGAGTTTTCTTCACCGACTTAAATATGGAAATCTCTTTCCGGCTCCCTAATCATTGCAGTGTGTACCAAGCAGAATTGGTGGCCATCCAGGAGGCCGCCAAATTCCTAAGCACACTCATGATCGAAAAAGGGAACATATACATTTACTCAGATAGCCAAGCCGCTCTAAGGGCTCTTGACTCGTACACCAATAACGCCAAGACGCTCACGGAAAGCCGTAGATCCTTAAATGCGATCGCTCAGCATCTCCGTATCCACTTCATCCTGGACACCGTAACATTAAGGGTAATGAGTCAGCCAACTTAGCCTCATACAAGCTAATCACAAGGAATGAACCCTGGCGCCTGGCTACTGAACGATGGAATAACCTTCCGGATTGCGCTGTAGCTAGGGTCACGTGGCCCTCGCTTAACCTGAATCGAACCCATAGTCTTTTGCGCTAAAGTAGGGAAAACATCTCCCTTCTGGTTCTACCTAACAAAAAAATGAAAAAATTCATATTTAAAAAATGGAGCCATGAAAAAATTTTTGAAATTGATTTTTAAGATCACCCATCCAAACTACACTTATGAATAGTTTCAGTAGAAATGGGTCATTTAATTTTTATTTTTTTGTAAACTAGTGTTATTTAAGGGGGGAGCCTGCTTTAGAAGCAACAGTCTTCTCAAATTTTTTCATTAAAATATATGTCATATTATGCCTGGTACAAGCGTTTCGCTGAGGCGCCTCGAGTGTGCATGTGTCGTGCGGCGGGAAAGATGCAGGTTGCAATTTCCATCTGAAACAAAAAAACCCAAAAAATGTTCTATTTTCAATAGTATAGCTTCTAGTTAAACCAAGAAAATTGAACAAAAAGTGAGAAATTCAAAAATTTTTCGCAAATTAAAAAAAAATATCTTTTTTTTTTTAAAAAAAAATTCACTTCAGATTGTTTAAAAAGTGGGTTAATCATAACTTTCTTAAGGTTTTTTAGGTTCAACTAGAAGAGAATTTAATCCCGAATACAATAAATTTTGTCTCGTTTCGATAGGAGGCCAATTAGGAAAAATCGTATAAATGAAAAACCGAGAAATCGCACGTCAAAGTTTTCGTTTATAAAAAATCGTATATAAAAAATCTCGACGCTTGCTCACTATTTCTCCCGTAACTTTAAAAATATTTGGAATTTGCTTCTGAAATTTTAGGGATACATTCTTGCATAGTTTGGGAAGACATTTATGCAAAAAAAAATTCGATTTTTTGAAGCCTCTAAAGCAGGCTCCCCCCTTAAAGAGTGATTAGTTTAGATTTTGTAACACCTTACTTTCTTCGCATTATTCGTTATCGCAAAGAATTCTTCAAATGGTCGGCTAATTGTTGATGTTCTCCAAAAGCTTCAAGATTCCACCCACAGCACTTCTTGCACTGTTGTGTGAATACGTTGACCCTATTCGAGTGCCGAGTACCTGAGGGCCATAAATTGCGGCTTTGCTCGCAATGACTGTTCCAAACAATGAACTGCCTTTAACTGCATTCACCGCTTATGTCCAGTTTGAGGCAAAACCTTTGACCTTTAACTTTGTCAGCAATGGTGACGCATTAGTGGGATTATCCCTTTTTATGAGGACCATAAAAATTTCGCGATCCGCTGTTGTCGCAATAACCATGTGTTAAAAGGGTAAACTCTTACCTACTTTGACCTGCAGCCCATTGAGGGTTAGCAGGTAATTTTCTGGGCTCTCCAAAATCCCTTGCACTGTTGATTTGTTTTTAAACTCTGTAACGAAGGTACACGAAGTGTATTAAGTTTGTGCATTTGGAAACACTGCAAATTGGAAATGTCAAAAAATTCGTCCTCACTAGCAAAAACGCACTTAAATGAAAACATTCTTAACTGGTGATCAGAATCCGCCATTCTTACATGTCTTAAAAGAGTACGAAATATGAAATAGTCTTTATAATTTTACTTTAAATGTGAAACAATCCATTTTGAGTTAAATTTTGATTCGTTTTATTTCATAGCTCGTAAATAAATCTCAACCGTTTTTTCAGTTCGCTCTGCTCGCGTCACTGACCGAAAACCCAAAGAAAAAGCGGGCTCGGGCTTCCCTCAACCGAATGTGTTCTGTTATCGCGCTCACTGTTAAGTGACTGTGGTTGAACACATAGCACTGATCGGTCTGACAGCAACCGAATAACAGGCCCAACTCAGTCAATTGGTCTTAAATTGCGTGCTTCTCGAAAATCAACCTAACAAAATGTTACTTCAAAAGGTTGCAGACTCAAGAGTTGCGCCAGAGTGTAACATAAGCAGAGAGAGAGAGAGTCAGTGCGACAGAGCGCATATAGTTCGTCGCATACATTCATATTGTTAGCCGAGAGTTACACACCGATGCATACATACGAAAAAGACCCTTTAAATGCGTGAATTTTGTCAAAAAGAAGAAGAAAAGAAGCAGTGACCGCTGTTAAAGATTGTTTTGGTACCTCCATTCAATGTGCCGGACGAAAAGAGTTATTTTCTAACAAAGGCAAACGGGGGACCGATTTTTGCGACCTCTGTTTTATTTCACTGGAATAAAATGATTTGGATTTATATCAGAATTTCCAAATTTAAAAATAGTACTTATACCGGTACGTATCGAAACCGAAAACCGAGGTTAATTGAAAACCGAAATAGAACCTTTAACCGAAACGTTCATTTCGGAACGTACCGGAACCGTAACCGAAATTCGTTACCGGATTAAGCCCTGTTAACATCCTTTTTACGATATTTTAACTATCTAGTCTTAATGGATACGGAAATTATCCAATAGATTATCAATATATATCCTTTTTTACTGTGTACATAATATGTACTACATATGAGCATAAACTTTCGCATGTATAGAGTGTATAACTTGATTTTCTTAAAAAGTTCGTAAGCTCAGTAACTAAGAAGATTTGTACATGGCTCGCTGCGAAATCTAATGGGTTCGGTTTAGGACCGGATTGATAATAAGACATCACTCGAGCTGAGCAGAAATATCATAGGAAATTATTAGATGATCGGATGAGCACTGTTTACCTTGTGTATCCCAGACACCAAAACTGAGTTCTGTTCTGATAATATTGCAACGAAAAACCACTGTTTTATTCACTTCCATTTTGATTAATTGTTGATTTCCAGTTACGTCTGGAACTTTTTCTAGTTTACTTTGGCCCGTTCCACCTGGATCATATTCGTCTAGGATATTTCAGCTTCGCCTTTGAGCCACTTCATTCAATGGTTCCTGTTTGCCTTTTTTCCGGTGCTGGGCTTGGTAAGCTCTTCCCCGTAGGGAGCTTTTGTGCTCGAGCGTCATTGCGAAAAAGTTGCATTTCGACTCCAATTCCGACTTCTTTCATATTTTGCTCTTGCTATTTTTACGCTGCTCCCTGTGTTTTTGTATAATACTTCAGACCAACCTAAAAAGCCAAAGCCAAAGTGGTGTGTTCCGGTCTGCCGCATAAAACAGTGCCACGCCCCCACACACACTCGCACACACACACACACACGCACACAAATACAATTAGAGACTTGGTTTGTTGGTTCAACTTGTTTGCTTACATTCAACTTACTTCACTTCTGCTGCTGCCACTGCTGGTGCTGCTGCTGCTTCGGAGCTAGTTTCTTTCCTTTCCTTTCCCCGTTTTCTTCTGCCAAAGTTTTTGCTGGTGGTCCCAAAGTTCTCCTCATCGTCATTGTGTTTAGGAAGCGACTTAACTTAATTTTGTGGATTTCTATGCATTTCTATGTGGATGGAATTTTGTGTTTGCTCTTTCATTGTGAGTATTTTTACTACGTTGATGCTTGGTGAAACGTATTGTGATTATATTTCGTACTTTTGGAGCAATTGTTCATTTGTGGGGAAACTGATGCTAAAATTTTCCGAGTAGTTGTGGTAAATCCTGCAACAAAATGGAATAATTAGAGGGATTACAAAAGGGAAAATTAAAGGGAATGTACAAAGGGAGACGGACATAAAGGCAAGCCACAAATTAACAAAAACTAATTTAAGAAAAAATATGCTTAAAGTGGTAAGAGAAATGCCAGAAAAGTGATGGAGAAAGCCACTCAACGTACTTGTTAGACCAAATACCTAAGGTTTACAAAAAAATAATAGCCTTAAGACTAGGTTTGCCGGATCTTTTGAAAATATCTTTATCGATATTTTTTCAATTTGGGAAAAGTATCATTTTGTTGCAAAAAGAATCGATATTCTCCTAAAATAGACACATCTTTAGAATAGGCAGATCTATTGAGGTGATTTATTCATTCTTACTGCGCTCTAAATCTAGAGATCGGAGCTTTATAAATTTAACAAAAGTCTAGTATTTAATTTTATTCATAACAAAAAAGTTTTAGAAACCTATCAATGAATTTATATTGATGGGATTGAGGGCAAACATATTTTTCTGTACAACCTTATTGCGTTGAGGAAATTTGAAGCACACTAATGTGATTTTGGTAATAGTGGTATTCCTGAAAGTGATTTAGGGCCGTTTTCTCATGTTGGTGTTTTTGCAAATCTAGGTGGATTTGCTGCATTTGCTTTGCTCATGTTGAATGCTAACCATCTAGATGAATTTCGTAGCAATCTACTTCAACCTCATTGATTTCAAATCCATGTACATGGTTATGCAAATGAAGTATTTTTAAGTATCCGCGCATATGGTCACACTGAAAAATATTTGAAAACGAAAAACAACTGCTGCTAAAAACAGTAATGTCTGAATTGTTATTAAGTAAACCATAAATGGAAAATATTGAATGTGCCCTTAATATACAAGAACACCTGCAGACATTGCTGAAATTACAGATGCACATTCTGATTGCCCTAGTTCGTTGCTTAAGCTAAGTTTACACAACCAAATAATTTGACTAAATTTTGATAAAAATAGCCATGATTAAAGATTTTACAGGATTAAAATCTTAAACTATAGTTCCACGCAATAAATACGCAAATAATTTGATCAAATATGGCCGGAAAGTTCCACAATTTGGCCTATATAGCCCAATTTTCATGAAAATTTGTCCAAATTATTTACCTGTGTGAGCATAGGATTCGACCTACTGCTTAATCTCCCATCATAGTAACAAGTCGTTCCAAAAGAAAAACCTTCTCCTTCTCTGTAAAATTCTTGCTTTAATTTTTAAAATTGGCGCGCAATGAAAAAGACAAAATTCAGCCGAGTGGAGAGGTGCTGCCAACCTAGTATTAGACCATTCCAGCCCTCCCGGTGTGACCGTGGCGCAAATGCCCGAATTTATAATCAACCTACATGAGACAACCAATTGCGCAAAAACCATCTAGGTGCAAAATCTAGATGGATTTCGCTTTGAGCAAAAACATGAACATGAGAAAACGGCCCTTAGATTTGCTTTAGATTTTGCCAAAGAGCTGTGCACAACTGCTTCATAAAAAATGCCTTGTGTGCCCAGAAAACGAAATCAGCTTTGAGACTTATGAAGAAGCTTAGAAAACAAAGATTTCACACTTTTTTCGGCATGTTTTGCTTCAATTGTCTATAAGCTGTTTGATCACACTGCGGGCTGTTAACGTAATCTTAAGCCAATCAGTGCCCAAAAAGTACCGTTGCGTCAGCTGATTTAGAGTTACTTTCACAAAACTTAAATCAAATCTAAATCACTTTCAGAAATACCACTAATATCCAAAAGAATACCCTTAAAAAGCCTTACTTTCTGTGGCCGATACCAACAAAAATATCGACGAGAAATATCATCAAAAAATATTCGATATCAGATTTATCGCCTGAGAAAAATATTCGATAATTATATACCGCCTTTTTTTAACCAAAACATGGATATATTGATAAATCAATATTATTTCCGGCATACCTACATAAAACTAAGACAAATTAAAAAAAACTGTATTCTTTTCTGGGGTGTCTCAGAAATCTCTTCAGATTTAAAATCGTATGAATTGTCAAACGTTTATATGAACATCTTTTGAGATTATGGAGAAAACCGTCTTGATTTGGTATGTAACCAAAATATACAGAAATGGTTGAGTTTTATAAATCACGAAGTTCTAAGAGTATTTTGAAATGATGATTCGATATTTGAAACTAATGGGACAACTAAATCTTAGATTCAGTGTCAAATGTTTATCGTCAATAAATGCCACAATTTTCAGGGAAGACTGCGCATCACAAATCTTATTGAACATGTCTATACTCAAAATGAACTTTCACCAATTCAACAGGGTTTTCGCCATTCGATGATCGCTTCCTATATTTCATCAAGCATATAATGCAGCAGTGTAGTAAATTTTGCTTCCCGAGAGAGAGAGAGACATATTCTTTCATAGCGGGGCGCCTATTCTGCTTTACTAGAAACGCGCACATTTCTTTCGGCAAACGCGTATAAATGGAATCCGACATTTGGTTATGTATCAACCGCCCAACTTTCCAATCTGATTTGCTAAGCCTAAAGAACATCGTTGGAAACGAAAATGCTGTTAAATTAAAAGCAGGCAAAGTAATATCAAATAAAATAAATAATTTAAAAAGTCGAAATTTAAAAAAAAACCATTTCGCTTCCCAATAAAACTATGTTTAAAAAGATATAATTGGATAATTTAAATACATATTAAAGAGTCACTTTTAAAGCACTGCTCGTAAATAACTATCAACACATATCATCAATGTGAAGAACCGAAAAAAATGAAGCAAACCCGGTCTCGCTTTTTATAGAACAGTTTTTTTTTAGCTAATCAGGACACTGTGTGCTCATCGAAGAGCAAAATGACTGTAATGAAAGTCGTACACACTGAGAAAAAAACCAATCTAAAATCAAGATTAAAATCTTGAAACGAGACGAAACGATGTCAGAATTCGACAGAGACAAGAAAATCTTAACCCAAGATTATGTTCTCAATTTAAATCTTAATCCAACAATATTGAATTGAGATCGTTTATACTCGACTTTAAGATGAAACCATCTCATTTTTTAATATGATAAAAAAAGACAAAAATAAATTAAGCATGTTTTATTTTTAGTTATTTTTTTTAGTTCTTAACATTTTCTTCTTTCTGAAAAACTTATATAAATTGTAAATTATTAATCCGCCGATACTGGGACTTGAGCTCAATACCTTCTGCTCACTAAAACACAGACACCACCTGGCTGCGCTTAACAATTGATCCCCTACGGCAAAATCGACTAATCGGCCATGCCAATGTGTTATTGAACGAGGAGGTCGTGGCTCGAGTTCCAAGAGGGGTGGGTTGCATTGTAACCGAAAATTGTTAGTTTTTGTTTTTTTTTAGCGTAATAAATCTATGAATACAAAAAAAATTTTTAACTGAAGCTTTACAGAAAACTGTAGAATGGTTGATAAGTTGCGAGATAATAAATCTTGTTTTTAAGACTTCTTAGCTCATTTCAAGGTTTTTCAATCTTGTTTTTATAAGATTGCAAGGTTCTTGAAATCGAGATTTTCAATCTAGATTTTAGATTGATTATTTTTTCTCAATGCACGCTCGTGGAATCTGGCACTATTGATGATGCAAACCCGCAAAGTTTTGAGCGGAAATAATGAAGTTGCGAAGTTGCGCCCTATCCGCACCGTCTCCGAGCTTGCTGCGCTGGATCAAGCATGCTTTTTCCATACTCGGAAGAGAAGCCTGAAGAAGAAGCCTGCAGACCACCAGGAAGAGACCCTTGCGCTCTGGGAAACAAGATGGAGAACTGCTACCATCAGTGGCGTAGATAGCTTTATACAAAAAGACTTTCGGTGGACCGCGAATTGTTAGGAATTTGCATGCAAAAAATTGCAGGGGTGATCCCCGAGGACTATTTTCAGATACATTGGATGAAAATCTAAGATCAATCTAACATTAAATGGATATTATTAATATCCCTTTTACGATATTTTTACTATACATTCAAAATGGATACTAAAATGATCCAATGGATCATCAACAAATATCAATTTTTTCCGTGTAATAAAGGTCCCCCTTAGCTTAAAAAATTCCTTTGATGGAACGTGAATTATAAAGAACTTTTGTGCAACAAATTTGCGGCTGTCAGCCACGGTTTCTTTTCAATTCTTTATTAGTTTTAAAATTTTAGTTTGAGCACAAATGCCTTTTACCGTCTGAAATATGTTTTAATTGCCCCAGTGATTGTAAAAAAGGTTGCTTCATCAAATAATTTTCTGTGACAAAGGGTTTTAAAAAACTCACACACACATAACATAATATGAATCTAGCTGGATCCAAAGGGCGAACTGCCACAGAGCAGTATTTCGAATATTTAAAAAATTTCGTGTTCACAAATGAATTTAAAAACACAGACAGCAAACATAAAATTTTTGGAGTACATTATGGGAAGAGAAAGTGCCGCAGGCAAAAGTTTTTTTCTAAATCGCGCGAAAGAATTTAAGAGTATCTATCCACAAGCCGCTCAAACAATAGACATTGAACTTGTCGTTAAAAATTTTTATTGATCACCTTAAACCAACACTAGAGATTGGAAGACCATTCATAGTCAACGACTTTATGCATATAGGGTAATTTTTATGATATTTGGTTATTCAGTGCAAATTTTTGGGCACCTCACGTGTAATTCGTAACATGTGGCAACGCCAAAAATGCTCAGTAAGGTTTGCCGATTCACCGTGAATAGACTAATAAACGAACAGCGCTTGCAAATCATTGAATTTTATTATCAAAACTCATGCTCTGCGAGAAATGTGTTTTATCGGAAAATTGTCTTCAGCGACGAAGCTCATTTTCGGCTCCATGGGTACGTCAACAAACAGAATTGCCGAATTTGGTCTGAAGATACACCCTGAAAAATGCACTGTAGCGGTATCAATATCCAAAAATAATGAAAATTGCAGCGTTCAATGGAGCCAATGGAGCAATGATCAATGCCCAAAATGGAAGAATTGGACTTGGTTGACATGTGGTTTCAACAAGACGGTGCCACATGCCCCACTGCACGCCAAACCATGTACCAATTGAGAGGCGATTTTGGTGTGTAATTAATCTCACTTTTTGGACCAATGGCCAATGGCCGCCAAGTGTAATTTCAGTGACAGGGACAAGCCAGCCACTATTGCAGCCCTGGAAGACAACATTACAGCTGCCATTGGTGAGATATCGGCCGAAATGCAGAAAAAAGTATTGCCAAAATTGGAGCTTATGGATGGACCACTTCAGGCGTAGAAGCGGGCAAGATTTACATGAAATAATCTTTAAAAAGTAAGTAGCAGACATTCACTATTGCAAACTTTCTGTTTTTTTTTTGTAAATTTTCAAGCAGCAACTGCTTCAAAAATCTCCCTTTATTATACTTGGCTTCAATAGGTCTGTTTTTAGGAACTTTGCAGCAGAAAGAATCAAGTCTCTGCGTCATGCTGGAAGACTTCAATCCCTAGTAAGTAATGTTAAGTAGAATATTTTAATGTTTCAAGCACTGTCATGTCTCACTGATGATGTTATATTCCATTGGAAATTCGATATTTTGAGAATTTTAATTTGTAAGTTTAAAGTGAAAACCAGAAAAAGCCTGTCTAATTTTTTACAATTTTAAAATTGTTAAGCTATTGTGCGTGCTAAAATCAAACTCAATTCTTTGATTGCTCGTTTCAGTTTTGGTCATTAAAATCAGAAAAAAACAAATATACTTCAGCCCCATCCAATCGGCTTCATGAACATTGTAAATGGTTGTACGCAAAAATTTATTGGTCGCACTTATCAGATTCACTCATAAATCCTTGGCCAAAAAGTCCAAGCCCAGGCGAATTTGGGTTGAATGCGTGCTTGCGTGCGTGGGTGGATGGGAGACATTTATTTGCATGTACACTGCTGTTACACCCAGTGTACATGTCCCCTGGTCGATCCACAAATTAACATGACATTTTTACAAGCCCCCAAAAACATGTGTCCACATGGCAACTCTCCCGGAACGGGCGAACACTGAGCCACTCGAAATTAATAGCCAAACAAAAATGGGCAGGCAAAATGTAAGCTTATGCACCATATTTGTGGAGTTGTAGAGCTAACAGGTTGCCATTTTGCTATGCGGTCATAAATTTAATTACTCAAAGCGACCAAAAGCCATTAGTTTTCCTGCTGTTCAATAATCTGGGCCAAGTGAAGTCAAGCTGCACAGAGGGGGGATATTATGAAAGCAAAATCCTGACAAAACATTTCATTTTCGTTTGCCTCTTTGGGTTTTTTGTCTCTTGGAATGAAGAGAAATTCTGCTGATAAGGATGATGATGAAAAAAGCCGGTCCAAAAGTTGGCACAGTTTCAACTATCAGTCAAGCAGAAGGCAGAAACTTTACTCGCAGAGTGAACGTGTCTGTCAATAAGCAACAACAACAACAACAGCATCAACAGCATTGGGGAAAACTGGCAAAGGTTTCCTTTTTGCTGCACTTGTCAAATGCCACAAACGAAAAGTTTAAATTCAGGTTGACTTTGATGTTCTACAACATTCCCCTCCAACTGGATATTTCATTGAAAAGCCACAAAATTGAGGTTACAGATGCAAATTTAACTTGTAACTGGAATTTAAATTTCGTTAGAATTTCATCAACCTAATACTCAGGGAAGCTTTCCCCCTCAAGCATATGTACTGCCATCGATTTCCCCTCGTTCAACTATTCAATTGCCTCGTTTTAATGGTAAAGCCCCATTAAATTAGCTCAAGAAATGTTTAACATCGATTTTAAAGTAAAAGCCAGCCGACGAAATTGCACATTTTTGCAAATTTACGAGCCACTAAATAGCTAGAGAGAATCGATCCTCGTGCCTTTTCGGTTAATTTATTTCTAAAACAACTCTATCGCGATCACCTGGCGACGTCCCAGCCATGGCCATGCAGCATGGGGCCCATAAAGCCAACGATTTATGGTCCAAGTCGGCAACAATTTGACAAGCAAATTGCTATAATTTCTTCAACTTTGAGGCAAGAGCAAAATTTTTCGCGCTTTTTTTATCTGTGTGGAAATTTATGTAAGCGATAAAATCTCAATGACTACTGGAGTGGACCTGGGTGGGGAGTAGCTGGCCCGAAGGCATCTTCGTCGTTGGAGAGGGAGGATCTCAATCGTCCGTTAAATTGCCATAATTCCATTTGGTTTACGAGCTGGCAAAGAATCGCGATCTGATTCTCCCGCTCTCCCGCTATGCTGTGTGGTCAAGCACTATTGCTGGCTTAGATTGTTAAGCTGGCTGGGAATATTTTAATAAATTTACACTAGACTACAAATTGGGAATCAGTTGCCATAATGAATTTATGAAATTAACATATTGGGATTTTGTTAATATTGTCAATTTTGTTAATAATCTATCGCAGCAAAGGTTTTGATTTGAAAATTTCTGAAAACCCGGAAAAATTTAGACCTGCTCGGAATTCAATTTACAAAGGTTTTTCCTAATCTTTTATTCTGTACTCCATTTTTTCATACGTTTTAAGACGCTTCCAAAAAGTGACAGGTCTTTGAAATTGGAAATTATTCCCTACAACTGTCTACTCGATTGTGTTACCGTTTTAAAACTTTATTTTGAAGGGAAATACTTCTAGAAGTCCGAATTATATTTAGATATTATAAGAGTAAAAAAAAGTGTTCTAAGATAATATTTAAACTGAAAATTTTCCAAACAGAGAGAGTCAGGAGTGGACGGTCATAATGGTGTGGGTTCATGATCAGGTTCAAGGGATCTGAATAATCCCAATCGGTCTCGGGGGGTTCGGTGCTAAACCGGTTGGGAGCCTTGAATTTTAATACTGAGAAAGCATAATTTTAAACTGAAAATTGGTCTTATAAGAAAGATCATTTTACGATTGGCAAATGTTAAGTTAGCCCACAAAGTAAGTCCTTAAAAATCCGAGCATATAGTATCCACCCGAAATGATGAGCTTTTTCAATGCTTAAGCCATATTGAAATGAAAGGCGAGAACATAATTCTCAAGTACGCTAAGGAATCTGGCAAGGCTATAATAATAACAATAATTCTAAACTCTACCTAAGAGGAGCTACGGAAAATCTGGTGTCAGAAATGGAATTTTGGATTTTATCAACCTAATGAATATCTACTTCCGATTTGCAGGCGGATTACTGAGAATTCAAAAGTTTATAATTTTAAACTAAAAACACTATATATCCTTGTAGCTTGTATACTTTATCTAAATTAAGGTTTTAAATGATTTTCGTCGAAAATTCTTAGCTGAGTTATTTCCGAAACTCACCAATAGATGGCGCCACTACTTGGGCAGACAGTTTTTCTCACTAGAACTACTTTTCGACCGATAGTTCCTATGGCAGCTATATGCTATAGTCATCCGATTTGGATCAAACTTGGCAGAATTGTGTGGTAGCATATAATATTGACCAGTTACAAGTTTGGGAGCGATAGCATTGAAAACAAAAAGTTCTTCCTACTAAGACTTTTTTAGAACTATATTTTGTATGGCAGCTATATAAATAGTTGATAGATTTTCATCAAACTTGGTGGAATTATGTAAAACCATAGAAAACTTTTCTTAGTAAAACTACTTTTTTGACCGATAGTTCCTATGCGAGCTATATGCTATAGTCGTCCGGAACGGCCAGTTCCGACAAATGTGCAGTGTTTTTGTACCAAAAGACTTCGTGCAAAGTTTGGTTAAAATAGCTTTAAAACTGACGGAGGAAATAGCATAGAAACAGACGGACGGACAGATGGACATTGCCATATCAACTCAGCTCGTCAGGCTGATCAAGAATATATATATACTTTATGTGGTCGGAGATGCTTCCTTCTATGCGTTACAAACATCTGGACGATTTTAATATACCCTCTTCAAAGGTATAAAAAGTTTTTTTCACTAAGACCCATTTTTGACCGATGGTTTCTATGGCAGCTATAAGATATAATCATCCGATCCGGTCGGTTGGTTCCGACATAGTAGCAGAGTGCAGTAAAAAAAGACTCTGTGCCAAGTTTCAGCTCGAACACTTTAAAATTGAGAGACTAGTTTGCGTAGAAGCAAGGAAACGGACAGACAGACAGACGGACAGACAGACAGACTGCCGGACGGACAAATCTCAATCGACTCAGCTCGTCGCCCTGATCGAGAGTATATATAGTTTATGGCAGGGGTGCACAAGCATTTTCCGCAAGACACGCATTTGTTTTTGCTTTGCGCAAAGGAATAGCCCGCGCGCAATGGTATGCGGCCATAATATTATAAAAAGCAAAAACAATTTCATATGCGTGCTCTCCTTTCTTTCCTTACGAACGAAGGTTTTGTTGTTGGCGCGTGCAGACCTGCAACAACAGCATAATATGTCGCTCTTTTCTCTCTCTCCTATTTCTCTGGCAAATTTAAAAAGCAACCACAATGTTGCCTTTGCGTAGTCAGCGCTCGCACGCTTGTGCTTGGGACAGCAATGACCACACACACACTCACACACACAAACAAAAATAGGTTTTCTCTTTCTATTTGTTGTGGTTGTTCTTGCTTGAGTTGTATTTTGTGCATTTATATTGGCTTCCACGCGCTCGTAAGCTCATTCTGGGCACCCCTGGTTTATGGATATGAATATTTCTATGCGTTGCAAACTTCTGGGCAAAATGATAATACCCTTTGCAAGGGTATAATTATCCGGATGCAGTTTTTCGGCGAAGTCGAATCGACTTATTTGGATCTACCTTAAAACTATGCTTAACAGCTATAATCACACACGCAGGTCCAGGCAATAATCAGTGCCGTTTCATTTTTTGCTGTGGCTGTTTTTATTTGACAAATTAATTTCTCTTTTGAATTGGTGACGGATTGGTATACAATGAATATAAGAAATCTCTTCCTCACTAACTCAACAAATTTGATTACATTTCCGCACAATTCCAAACCCTCATAGAGCAATCCATGCTGTACAGTGTCATGGCTTCAATTAGGCCTCAAGCATCTGGTCGAATATTTTACCACACAAATTGTTGCCAAATGGACAAGTAAAATTTAACTTAAGTCCAGTCAATGGAAATTGTAATTAAATGCTTTTCGCTTTGGTGTGTGGTCCAGACAGACATTTGTATTTATGCATAACACAAATTACGAGTACTTCAAAGATCATGAAGGCATCTTCTGGGACTCGAAAGAGCTCATAAATCGGCATCGCAATCATCATTAAAAAAAATTTCAAAATAAAAAGTGCATAAAATTGGCAAAAATATACATGATTTCCTTCAAGCGAACCGCGTTTCGCGTCAAAAGCTTTTTTTTTGTTTTTGCTCATAAAAAATTGTTCGGACTCGAGTCATAAACATTATAAGAAAATCGGAATTTCTTTTCTCTTGTTCTCTAGCTCTCTCGCTCTCTTATTTGTTTAAAATAAATATGACTTACTTTGTTGACTAAGCTTTTACGATGTTGGAATTGTAAAAAAAGTTCCTTATATTTTTATGGGATTTTACACTAATTGTTGCTGTGCGGGGTGGTGCGGAATTGTGAGATTTGATGGCACTTAAAAAGCCGTTAATCCTAATTTTATGAACTAAGCTTTGGCTGCAATTTAATGGCTGAGTTCTTGCGCTTCCTCGTCATAATGTGCTGAGACCAGCTTTTGGTTGATTCATAAATTTTTATGCCGCAAATCAGGTTAGAAATGCTGTCTACTTTAGTTTGTATAAGTTGACAATGTAAATTTAGATGGGTCTCTTGGGGCTTTGGCGTTCTCAGTTGAGGCATTAAATTACAAATGGCAAACCAGCTCACTCAGAGTTCTGCTTAATTACAAGACGGAATTGATTGGAGTTACTGTTTCGAGATAACCATTTCTCTCATCAATCCACTTGATATAAAATTTGTTTTTTGATGCCTCAACTTTATTAAATTATTCCCCTCAACTTACATTTTAATGGGTCTTCGAACACTTGTTTAATTTTTAATCTTACCAAAGCACTAAAAAATTTTAACAATTTTTCAAAAACTTCATTTGTCAATCATTCATCCAATTTGGGTTTACTGCACTTGCCATTCTGTTCTGGTGGTTTTCTCACGCAAATATTTTTCAGCTCGTTTTCTAATTACGCTGCGACTCACGACTCGCTCCCCCCGTTCCGCCCATTCTTCAGCTGCGTTTCAATTAGGTTTTGCTGGCTGTCAGTTCAAATGCTCTGGCAAACTAAAGTAGACGCATCCTGGCAGTCGGCAGGCCAAAACATGGAGCCACAGCAGCAGCAGCAGCAGCAACAACAACAGCAACATGAACAATGACTGTCAGTCAGAAGCACGCGTCATTTGATGGCGAAATGCATTTTTCAACCTGCCCACCCGCCCCCTGGCACAGTTAAAAGACTAAACCGAAAGGATGAGTTAGAGAATGCTATCCGTAGTCAGATGGAATGCCTGGCTAACTTGACGGACTGACTGACTCACTGACTGATTGGTGGTTGTTTGCTCAACTTTTAGTGGCTGAAAAAGCACTCAAAATTTGCCATTAGACAAAAGGCTTTCCAGTTGAATGTGGTTTTTGGGGCTTCAACATTTTACACCTAAGACAAGCTAAATTTAAAGTTCCTTGAACCTGATTGGAAATAGAAGTAAAGAACATTTTCAAGGAAGTGTTTAAAAGAGTTTAAAGTTGTAAACATGAATATGTTTCATTTACCACAATTTTTTCCAAATCACGGAAAAATCTATAGATATTGTATGTTTGTAGTAGTAGGGGGGTTTATTGAAAAAAATTTGCTGTTTACATATTTAAGGGGGTTGACGGCCGTTTTTATACTCTGTACCAAAAGTACAGAGAGTATATTAAGTTTGTGCAATAGTATGTAACAGGGAGAATGAATCATTTCCGACCCGATCAGCATCAACAGCCGAGTCGATATAGCCATGTCCGTCTGTATGAGCGCAAAGATCTCAGAGATGGTAAAAGATAAAGGTTTGACATGTATGTGACATATATTTCTTATATTTGTAGGCAGATCAAGTTTGTTTTAAATTTTTGACACGCCCCCTCCCACCCCGCAATTTGGGGAAAACGTCATATCTCCCACAGTTTTGATGATAGATGGTTCGTACCTTCTAAAGATAGTTAGTAATTAGCATTATTTATAGATCGGATGAACTATACTCAAGTTATAAACAAATAACACCCACCACCCCCCACCCATAACCACAGCATTCCTTTCAACAAAGGCAATCTTAGGGATAGAGAGAGAGAGAGAGAAACTTAGAGATGAGCATATAATAGCGGATAACGCGAGTAACGCGGAGGTATTAAGGGTACAGTGTATGTTATAGTCGGGCTTGACCGACTTTCTTTCTTGTTTTAATTCCACTTTTTCGAACAGCAACTCCATTATACCAACCAAGCGTCATTTTGGGAAAGCGCTGGAAGCGCAACAAACTGTTCTTGGCAAAATGAGCACATTGATGTCTGCCCCTATAGTGCCCAATGGCAATCGGAGTCAGCCATTTCAAAAAGGGATAATTGTCAGTAACAATTCGTTGGTCCAGCTTCATGCGTAGTTGTTGCAGCGATATGACTTGCAATATATTTTGACAAATAGATTGCAGCAAGACATCTTGGAGTACTTCTTCGGCGCTATACGTGCTAAAGGAGGCTTGCATGATCATCCCAACCCCCTGGAGTTTAAATATCGATTACGCAAGTACCTCAGCACTTGAGTAAATGTTAATAGTTTGGGAATTAGATCGGGTCCTTAGAAATGTTTGTGTTGTTCATGTGAGTGTTACGTGCTAGTTTATGTTTTGTGTCTTTTTGATTTTTTCATGTTAAAATAAGAGTTTTCTTTAGATTCCAAATTTAGTTAAGAACACCGAATATTGGATTCCACGGTCCTTCGATCCTTCATCGATGGCATTAGCCACAGAGACAGAGGTACCGGTGGAATTAGCTACATATGCATGGGTAGCATTAGCCACAGAGTCAGTGGAGGAGCGCGACCAACTGACTGATGATGCGATAACGTATATCGCAGGCTATATCGTGCGAAAATTTAATTTTCCTGATGAGAAGGAAAATGTGCCCTATAATTACATTGATCAAATAGGAGCTGGGCGTTTGAAAAAGCCGACGGAAAGTTTTACCGAAAATATTAAAATGTTAGAAAGTATTTTTGTTTCATGCAATAATAAGAACATATCAGGTAACCCGAAATTAATAGACCAAATGACTCAAAGAGCTGGAAGCTCTGCGTAGCAGAGTGGCCTACGCATTTCCTATGAAAACAACATCTCGCAGCTTAGACAGATTTTTCGAAGCTGCGGCCGGTGTGAATATACTATTAAGCAGTTTTGTTTTAAATCTGGGGCCAGAGTGAAAACGGTACTAGAGTGAGTAGATTCTTTTTATTTCTTTGCCTGTGAACATTTAAGTAGAACGTGATTTGTTGATTTTTATTCTTGGCTTGCATTTAGAAGTTTAGAAACTAAGAAACTATTCTTAATGGTGGAAGGTCTTCCTCCTCGTCCTTTTGCGCTTCCATTACTACAGCAATTTTTGGGATAAATATATTTTGCCTATAGGTTATCATCGTCCTCGGGTAAGGCGATCTGCCGCATTTCGCGCTCGATTTGCCGCTACCCTTCTTGATCCATTTTAGCCTCTGGCGGCAGCAGGGCTGGCATGGCAACAAACTCCAGCTTGAAATCACCGACCAAATTGCGACCCAGGAATAGCTTCTCAAAGTTTTCGTTCTGTGGAAATGGATATTCTTTATCTTAATCTTTCGGTGTTTGATATCCAACTTACCTTCTTGCCGCACAGAACGATGAGTATCTTCTTGCATATTCCCACTAAATCACGGCGCCAGCTGCATCTGGGACACCGTAGGCCAAGAGATATTCGGTGGTCTGCGTAACAGATATTACATTCGGTGCCAGTATGCGGACATATTGCCATCATCATCATGTTACTCCGCACTGGTCCCGAATGTAATAACCGTCGCGCAGACCACACAACTTCTATTGGCCGGCCGTGTGCTGATCCAAGTTCAAGCTCGATTGGTGTCCACATATTTCTTATATTTCTTCTCGAATTCGCCGATTGATAAAGGTGGTGATCCCAGTGCCGCCATCGTCGACAAACACGCACTTGAAAGTGGTCATAAAAGTAGGTGGACATAAACTAAATCTGCCTGCAAGTATACAATTTTCACTGTAAATGATTGACAATGATGGACACAAAAATTCTAAATTCAAACTTTGCTCGCAATTATGCATTCCTTCAGAAGTGTGGAACATGGTAGGTCAAGAGATATTCGGTGGTCTAGATATCTCTCCCTCTCTCACTAAAATTGCCTCTCTTGAACGGAATGTTGTGGTTATGGATGGGAGTGTTTGGTGGGGTGTGTTAACTGGCCGTTCGACTCGTGAGCAAATGCGAGTGTGAGGGTACAGAGTACGTTATAGTCGGGCTTGACCGACTTTCTTTTTTGTTTTCTCTTGGGTTGTGTATCAAAAATTGTTGAACCAGTACTGAATCCGTTGAACTAGCTCAGAACATCTAGATCAAGATTCTCTGTTATTAAAAGTGTAATAGCTAATCATAGCTTCCCTAAAGAGTTTCTTTTTAGAGAATTTTGACAACCGACTCTTTAGAGAAATATGATAAGTGTAAAGACAGCTTTAAAAACTTTAAAAAGAAAAATATAATAAAAATTTGGTTTTTTTCCGTAGAGATCTGAATGCTATGAGAACCTACAAACGACTGAGGAGAGGAAAGAAGAGATGAAACCTTAAAGGCCTGCTTGGATGTCAAAAACTTTGGTTGGAAAAATGTAGTAATAAGTATAGTAAATATAGTAATTTTTATATTCTGTACCAAAGGTACAAGCTAAAGCATTAATAGTGAACCATTACCTCGAAAGGTTCCATAAGTTAAACAAGGAAAGAATGCCCCCAGGATTCTGACAGGGCTCTACACGGGCCACTGCAGACTGCGGAGCCCCATGTACAAGTTGGGAATAACAAACACCCAACTAAGCACATATTGTGAAGAGAAGGAGGAGTCCTCTGAGCATATACTAGCACACTGCGATGCTCTAGCGAGGCGCAGAATCAGAAAATTTGGAAAACACATTTTACACCCAAACCATATCAATAACCTAGAACTCACGAAAATCCTGACCTTTGTACAGGACATAGGGCTGCTTGGAGAGTTGTAAACTCAGTAGGGGGCACAATAGACCAGGATTGGTTGCGGTGCGCTATTTCCCCAACAATAAATAATAAAGGTACATAGAGTATTTTAAGTTTCTGCATAAGTATGTAACAGCGAGAAGGAATCGTTTCCGACATTATGAAGTATATGTATTCTTGATCAGCATCAAAAGCCTGGTCGACATAGCGATGTCCGTCTGTGCGTCCGTATGAACAAACAGATTTCAGAGATGGTAGAAGATAGAGGTATGACATGTATGGGACATACACTTCTTTTAGTTGCAGTGCCATATTGTTTTGGATCTGCTTTTCTTCTCGAGAGCATGCCGGCTGGCTCAGCGCACCTCTTAAGGGGAGGATCTTCCCTTTCCCGCAGTCCTAAAAATCTTACGACAACTACATCTCATCACCACAAAAATCTCATCACTAATTCAACCAAATCAAGTAAGACCGCTGCAATCGCGTGACTACAAACTTGAAACAAATTTATCTGGGTACGATAAAAATGTATGTCTCTATCTCATATAGTCTCTGAGATCGACGCGTTCATACAGACAGACGGACATGGCTATATCGACTTGGCTGTTGACGCTGATCAACAATATATATACTTCATAATGTCGGAAACGATTCCTTCTCCCTGCTACATACTTTTGCACAACTTCATGATCCAATTTTACCCATTTTCAATGGGTACATCAATTAAATGAAATCAGACGGACTACTGGACAACATTGAATCCCTAGACATGTGGCTTTGGTGGATTTACCACAGCGTTCCCTCCCCTCCTGTAATGAACTTTCCTCCAAGTCTCAGAGGCATCACCCAATCAAACAGAAATGTATCCACTTAATCCATGCTGTAACCGATTTATTTTCCATCCAACACCACACTTGCTCCATCAGCTGCTTTTAGCAGCTACTGTAGGTACAGAGTATATCACAGTCGGGCACCGACTTTCTTACTTGTTTTAACTGTTTTTTTGAGTTTTTTTTTGAAGATCGATTAAAACTTAGAGCTTTGAATTTTGTATTAAGTAACTATTAAAGTACATTTAGAAAATTTTAAAATCCAGTGTATGTTTAATTTTATATGTGTACACGTATATTCTTAGCTCTATAACTTTCTAACGACATGGAATATCGAAAAATCCTCTGAACCACATATTCTACATAATTTATAGATGCGATTTATGAAAATGCTCCCTAAAACCATCACACGGGTCAACCCCTTTAAGTTGTTATAACTGGCTTTGCAAAAAAAATTAATCTATCAATAAATAAATGTTCTCCACAATGGTTTATTCACCATTGTCTGTTGACGATTCCAATAAAGAAGAAAAGCTAATTACTTATTTTTTCAAGGGCCAAGAGATCTAATCTTGACTACGCCACCCAACTTCGCCGATCGTTACGAGATAGTGGATCTTTCAACAAGAAGTCGGCACTCCCGTCCTTCAGTTGTGATTAAAAATCAGCAAAAGTCATTTCCTCCGTTAAGAATACAGGCAAGGTCTTCCTCTGAGATTGATGTACGCTGGAAGTGCAAGAATCGTATAACCTTTAAAATGGGGCAATTTCGTAGAAAATGACTTACATCTTCTTTTTCACGCATGTTGCATAGACCGCATAATTCTTCGACTCCAGTTTTGTACGGTTTATAGTGAAGATTTAGTGTTTCCGTTCAGGCTTTAAATATTTTACTTATATTGTCCACAAAGTAGTTGACCTGCGCCAGGTTATGAGAAAAATTCTTATAGATTAGCCTTCCAGCAGATTGCGACGCTTTTTGAATAAACTTCGCCCGTTCATTTTCCCAGGTTATACTTATCATTTGATCAAACGAAACACTCCATGAAGCACTATTTTCGAAATTTAGTTCTACCCCACATGCATTTGCGATAGAGATCCAGTTGTCAAAAAAAAAACTGAGACCTTTCATTGAGGAGGTGTTTGGCAATAATTTTGGGTAGTCTAAAATCCGGCATTTGCATAAAATTTGAGATATATAAAAGGTGACGCCTCAGAGTTTACGTGAATAGTGTTTCCAACACCGGTTTCAATATATATGGCATAATTGGGCGTGTTTTGCGTTAATCTAAACTGCTTTTTAACAAAGAATGTTAACAGGCGTTCAACACCATCAAATTGTTCGAGTCCCCTTATTTTCGCAGCATAACACATGATTGTCGTTACTGTTGCTTGGAAAACTTTATATTTGCAGCTCGGTTGTACGTCGTTTTTACTTAACAAGCTTTTCCAGGTCGAGTTTACCGCCGTTTTAGACTCCTTTAGTTTTCCATTAACATGTGTGGTAAAGCTCATGTTCTGTGTTAATGTAACACCCAAATATTTATAGGACGTAACTTTCTAGCTCGATTTCATTAAAAGTCCACTTTTCTGTGTTCATGTATCTGCCTCTGAATTTCCGTATTACCATAACTTTCGATCTTGCATACAACAGAGTTTTGATACATTTGTTGCCCATAATGATGCCTCCAGATAGAATTTCTGTAATATCATCAATAAAGAGTGAAAACAGCAACGGGCTGAGGATACAGCCCCGCATGACATCAGTATTGGTTTCAAACCACTCTGACATTTTAGTTCCGTCCCAGATCGCGGCCACGTTATCCGTATAGAAAAGTTGTATGAAATTCAGTATCTTCGTAGACATCCCCAAATTGATCAGTTTATAAATAAAACGAGAAGGCCAAGCTAACTTCGTCTGTGCCGAAGTTTTTATACCCTTGCAAATGCAAATGTCACAGTTTAAGAACGCTTACATAAAAATCAAAAAAATTTGTAACTAAAACCTATTTTCCGACAGATAAACGTCTGAAAAAAGTTTTTCTCACTAAGGCTCAATTTCCGACCGATCGGCCATATGGCAGCCTTAAGGATATAGTCATCCGATTTCGGCCCAATTTTGCGAATCTATTTGAAAGCATATGAAATAAGTCATCAGCGAGTTTAAGTTAAAAAAATTTTTTTACCAAGACTCATGTTCGACCGATCGGTCCTATGGCAACTATAAGAAATAGTCACCCGATGTCGATCAACTTTTTCAAATTAGTTTGAAAGCGTTAAATATTAATAATCACCGACCTTAAGAACGATTTACTTAAAAACAAAAAAGTTTTTTTTCACTAAGACCCATTTTCCGACCGATCGGTCCTATAGCAGCTATAAGATACAGTCATCCGATTTTGACCAAAATTCGCAAATCTGTTTGAAAGCATATAATATGAATAATGACCGTGTTTGGGAACGCTAACATTAGGAACAAAAAAGTTTTTCTCACTAAAACCCATTTTTCGACCTATGGTTCCTATGGCAGCTATAAGATATAGTCTTCCGATTTTGACCAAAATTTGCAAATTTGTTTGAAAGTATATAATATTATTAATGACCGAGTTTAATCACCTTAACATTGGAAACAAAAAAGTTTTTCTCACTAAAACCCATTTTTCGACCGATGGTTCCTATGGCAGCTATAAGATATAGTGATCCGATCCGGTCGGTTCCGACATATTAGCAGCGTGCAGTAAAAAGAAGACTCTGTGCAAAATTTCAGCTCGATAGCTTTAAAACTGAGAGACTAGTTTGCATAGAAACAGACGGACAGACAGACGGACAGACAGACGGACAGACAGACAGACAGACGGACGGACAAAGCTCAATGAACTCAGCTCGTCCCCCTGATCAAGAATATATATAGTTTATGGGGTCGGAAATGAATATTTCTATGCGTTGCAAACTTCTGGGCAAAATTATAATACCCTTTGCAAGGGTATAAAAAAGACTTCTTCGGCATACCGTGTCAAAAGCAGCTTTAAAGTCGATGAAGGTGATGTACAATTTTTTTTTCCATTTGGAGGTGTGATCTAGCAATTAAGGTTAATATGAATAAGCTGTCTGTTGTGGAATAACCTTTCCTAAAACCACACTTTTATTCGCTGAGCTAATTGCTGCGATCAACCCATCACGAGATTCTCCAGTGAAGATTTTCAAAGCCGCATTTAGACATGAGATGCCCCTATAATTTGCTGGATCCATTTAAATTTTTTTTTTAAATATGGGAAAACTTGTTTTAAAAGACGCAGGAATTTCTCCCGTGCTGAAAATATGGTTATATGCGACAGTTAGTTGTTTAACGAAGATCATTGGGGCGTTTTTAAAAAATTCGGCTGGAGTCCTATCATCTCCCAGCGCTTTGTTATCCTTTAAACTGGATATTGAGTTATAAATCTCTTGGACTGTAAAGTCAAAGTTCTCAAATGAGCTCATTTGAGAGTGTAATAGGCATCGCAATGCTTAGCTATACATATGTTCCTTTTAGGCCACCCAGTAACTGAAGTTCTGTGAACTAAACTGAATTTGATGTGTAGTGAAATTCTTTATTCTTTTAACAAAACCATTCATTTTGTTGGTTCGGGACTTTATAGACTTTGATTGTTCGGTTAGAAAAATGCAATTAACCCAACCAAATCGAAACGGTACTGAAAGGTAGCTAGCACCACCCAGAGACTTAAATATTCTTGTATCCGGAAAGAGGTCTTGGTGAAGTATCCGCCAGAAGACGCCTTCTGTAGAAACAGTTTTAGGCGGGTGTTAAGAAAACCGTCATTAAAATTTTATTGAAGCGGAAAAGGGTCACTGTGTGCCCATCGCTGTTCTCTACAAATATAATTTGTATAACTTCTTTGCTTGCTCAAGGCCTTCTTTTAAAGATATAATTTATTTTTCCACCAGAGCCCAAAACTCCTCCATAAGTCACGCAAATCACATTGCCTTAACTCATCCAAATCTCTTAAATTGGCTGTGTTCCGTTTTCTCTTGCTTTTTTTGCCTTTTTTTCCCTCAATTAGCGAAAAATCAACAAAAATTTTGCCATATTTAACATTTACGCAAATTAGCCGCCAAGTTCGTTGAGTCAGTAAATTCAGCGCAGCATCCAAAAACTGCCCAAAAAAAAAACAAATGCAAAACCGGGTCCAGACAGCCAAACCATATTAGCGCCTCTGATGATGGCGGCAATTATAAGTTGGTTACTGGCAAGGGAGGAGGCGGTGGCCGAGAGGCGTTGCAGTTGCTGCACGTGCGGCAGCAGCTGCAAAATTTAATTTGGCAATATTCAAGAAAAATTAGCAACAATTTTCTAAAAATATATAAGAAGTCGGACAAAGAGACAATGCAGCACACACAGCATATAATTGAATGAGTCAGTCTGGGCAAGAGTGGGTGTGCGGATGTGCGGGTGTGCGAGTGGAGTGGATGTGAGGGTACCAGTGTGTAACGGCACGCGTGTTCCACTTGGCACTCTTTTTGTTGAGAAGGGAAGTGCGCTTTTGATGACTAATTTGAGCTTAACATTTTACTTTAAGATACTGAATAGACGGAGCGTAATTACAAATCAAATACTGCAAAGCAGTTTAAAGTTCTTTAGACGGTTTCTGACTGTTTTTAGAACCAACCCTATTGGATGATAGTTACTTATTTATTTTATTAACTCCTGGTGGTAAAATATAATAATGGAATAATGAAATGAAATAATGAAATTCTTCCAGTAAGAGTTTGTGTGTGTTGATTCACTGTTTAAGAACGCTGGAACAGTTATGCTACCCTCAATGATTTTAAAATTAAAAAATTATAACTTAATCCCATTGCTGTGACTGTTTGGGAATTCCAAGGCAGCATAAGTGCAAAAACCGACACCGAAAGACAACGCCCCGTGGACAGAAGCCTTTCCGTAAGTGTGTGCACCCACTTGGCCCTTCTGTATTAGTGAAAGAGGTTCCCCCCTCTACTAACCAACATGTTTTGAGTGCAAACCTTTCAAACCGGGACTTTTGTTGTTTCTAATAACTGCGCAGTGCCCACACTCAGATCAAAACGAGAGCGTAAGTTAAAGTCGGCTCTAACCGACTTCGATATACCCGTTACTCAAGAAAACAAATGTTTAATAGCCTTCCTGTATGCCTGAGATGGGGCAGCCGGAAAGTATGCAACATTTTTTTATCTCGGCTATTTATCATCCGATCTTGATGAAACTTGGAGGGCTTATAGATGTTGCGAATATAAATGTAAGTTTTAAATTTGACAGACGGACATGGCTATATCGACTCGGCTGTTGATGCTGATCAAGAATATATATACTTTAAATGGTCGGAAATGATTCCTTCTGCCTGTTACATACATTTGCACGACTTTAGTATACCCTTTTACTCTACGAGTAACGGGTATAAAAATACTATTAATTTTAGAAACTCGCTTTATTTTTAAAATGTTCCTGGTATTTAGAGAAAATGTTTTAATAAACAGAAAAAGTTTTCTTAAATTTCAAAAAGTATACCATAATAAATATCTTGAAAAAAAATTTTAAAAACAAAAATAGCTTATGTTTCTCATAAATTGGGCGCATTTTTCTAAGATCACTTTCTTAAATCAAGGGCAAAATTGACCTTTGATTTTAAAGTAAAATAGACCTTAAAATAGCTATTTTAATTTCTTATAAACAGGGTATATTCATTTCGTATTTTCTAAAAATAATTTTCTTTAAAATGTGGAGTTGTTTTTAGAAAATATATGTAGAACATAAAATCTTATTCTATAAACCAGGCCTGGAAAGAAACTTTCAGAAAATAGGTTTACGTTTCTCATTGTATGTAGACGACATCACTGATAACCCACTTGGAGGGGTAACAGTAGCAGGCCATACTATTGAGACGCTAATGTACGCCGACGACATGTGTATTTTGGCCGACAGCCCGCAAGCTTCAGCAAATGATTAACAAAGTCACGGAGTACTGTCATCAGTGGAGTCTGCAAATCAATACGGAGAAATCGAAGATAGTGGTCAAAAAGTTTTTGTCACTAGAACTACTTTTCGACCGATAGTTCGTTCATATGGCAGCTATAGTCTATAGTCATCCGATTTGGATCATACTTGGCATTGTGTGGTAGCATATAATATTGATCAGTAACAAGTTTGGGAGAGATAGCATTAAAAACAAAAAGTTTTTAGTTTTACCAAGACTTTTTTTCAGACATATCTTTTGTATGGCAGCGATACTATATAGTTGGCCGATTTTCATAAAACTTGGTGGAATTGTGTAAAAGCATAGAGATCTTATAAATACGGTTTGGGGACGTTTGCTTTGAAGACAAAAAAGTTTTTTTCACTAAAACTACTTTTTCGACCGACCGTTCCAATGGCAGCTGTATGCTGTGGTCACCCTCTACAAGGGCATAAAAAGAACTGCATCATAAATGACTGAGATTGACTTTAGCTCGATGTTTAAATTCATTTTGACCCACAAAAAGCATATCACAAGAACTCCATGCTACTTTTTGAACGAGCTTTTTCATTATCAAACCAGCATGTTCTAGCCGGCTTGAGATCATTGGTTTGCATACAACTGTAAAAACAGGACACAAACAACATAACAATGGAGGCTGGTCACTATTGAAGTCTCTTTAATAGACTTGACCCATCGACTGCAATTCAGCAGCTACCTTCTTATGCTGGAAGTGCTATAACTGGTAGGGAATAACAGGGCATCGATTAGTGCAAAAACCCCACACCACCAATACCTTCTAAGCTGTCAGAAAAATTAGTGTATGTGTGTACCAGGTACACTGTACACTGTACCCATTTAGCCTGAGAGAGCTTTTCTCTCTCAGTTTCGAACATGCATTACTTCAATCTCGAGTCAGGATAATTTGATTTTCAAGTAGGAGCCGTACTTGAAATGAGCATTTTCGGATTGATACAATCCTTTTAGTGTTGTTCCAATCCTTTTGTACTTGATTCAAGTAGAACCTAGTACGACTCGTACTTGTAATTTAAATCCGAAGATCAAAGCGTCTTAGAGCTTCTTCTCTTCAGTCTTCTTCAGTCTTCCTCTCAACACACCCAATTATGTTATATACATATAAACGGGGCTGTCCTCGCTGTACACTTATACGCTGCAAAGACATTTTGACTTTATGTCAAAGGTAAGGAATATGCCCGATACCAGGATCCTAAAGCTCATGATATGACTATGATATGACTTTCATATCAATTAGAATTAGGAATTCGAAAAACCGAAAGCGACGGCATGATAGTGTGGCCGGGTGTGGTGCAGCGGGTAGTGTGTGAGTCTGCTGTGCGGATATCAAAATCTTTATCATTAAATCAATCATTAATCATTAAAATTAATATGAAACGAGAAGGCCAAGCTAACTTCGTCTGTGCCGAAGTTTGTATACCCTTGCAAATGCAAATGTCACAGTTTAAGAACGCTTACATAAAAATCAAAAAATTTTGTAACTAAAACCTATTTTCCGACAGATAAACGTCTGGAAAAAGTTTTTCTCCTTAAGACTCAATTTCCGACCGATCGGCCCTATGGCAGCCTTAAGATATAGTCATCCGATTTCGGCCCAATTTTGCGAATCTATTTGAAAGCATATAAAATAAGTCATCAGCGAGTTTAAGGACGCTAACAAAACTAAACAAAAAAATTTTTTACCAAGACTCATGTTCGACCGATCGGTCCTATGGCAACCATAAGATATAGTCATCCGATTTTGACCAAAATTTGCAAATCTGTTTGAAAGCATATAATATTATTAATGACCGAGTTTAATCACGTTAACATTGAAAACAAAAAAGTTTTTCTCACTAAAACCCATTTTTTGACCGATTGTTCCTATGGCAGCTATAAGATATAGTGATCCGATCCGGTCGGTTCCGACATATTAGCAGCGTGCAGTAAAAAGAAGACTCTGTGCAAAATTTCAGCTCGATAGCTTTAAAACTGAGAGACTAGTTTGCGTAGAAACGGACGGACAGACAGACAGACGGACAGACAGACAGACAGACAGACGGACGGACAAAGCTCAATGAACTCAGCTCGTCCCCCTGATCAAGAATATATATAGTTTATGGGGTCGGAAATGAATATTTCTATGCGTTGCAAACTTCTGGGCAAAATTATAATACCCTTTGCAAGGGTATAAAAATGTCGAATTGAGTGCCATTTCATATCAATTTTATTGTCGGTGTACACTTCAATCGAAGCACATTATCAGCAGAGGAGACTAAAAGAAACCTCCATTTATTGAAGAAGCTACAAAATAACGGTGGAGAATCATAAATGGAGACTTTTAGTAAATTAACATAACTTACAGAAAAAAATAATTATATGATCTGGGGCTCAATATTATATATTTTCATATCAATAAAAAGCCGATATGATACACTTGACATTGACCTGTCCGAAAATATCAAAGTGAAATTTTCGACCATTTCAAAATAATATTTTTATACCCTTGTAGTGTGTATATTAAAATTGTCCAGATGTTTGTAACGCATGAAAGGAAGCATCTCCGACCACACAAAGTATATATATTCTTGATCAGCATGACGAGCTGAGTTGATATAGCCATGTCTGTCTGTCCGTCCGTCCGTCTGTTTCTATGTGAAACACTATTTGTCTCTTTCCGTTTTCTCATATTCTATACATCCCTTTCCCCTTGTGAGAGTTTCGAAAATTAAATAGTTATTTCTTTGACCTTTTCTAATATCATTTGACAAAACGATATTATTTATTGTTCAAAAGAAACGTTATAGTTTAGAAATGATATGAAAAAAATTATATTTGACAAAATGTAAAATCAACCAGCCCATATCAAAATGATATGGATCTTACTTTTTTTCTGTGTAGTTACTTTCATGATGTACTATTGTTCAATGTTCAAAACAAAGATACTATACTTCTATACTTGATCCCCATACGAGGCGCACAATAAAATCTAAAGTTTCTTTGTTTTTCAGAATAGTTAAATTACCTAAAACTGGTAAGTAAGTAAGGGGTGGTCCGTTAAATTCGAACAAAGATGTTTTCTGACCCGATGGAATATAGTGGAAACAGTTATTAGCGTAAATAACATTTCCAATCCAAAGAGAAGACAAAGAAAAATTCGCTGTGTAACCCGCCAAATGATGTTCCAAAACCAATAACACAAGGCAGCAAAATAAGACTTTTTCAGTATATTGAAGGGTTTATGGTGATTCTAAATTATTTTCGTCTGCTAAAAATGAATCTGGTTTTGGAAATGTTATTCAAAATGCCAATTTTGACCCTCGTTAGGCTCGTTTTGCGCTGCAGGTGCAGCGTATCTCCCATTCTTACTTTCGCAAAAGTTTTGGGAATTAGAACCGGTCTTTGAAACAGATTCGGTCTCTAAGTCGCAAAATATTTCTGAAAGTGAAAATGGGAGCAGGGCTGGTAGCCTAATTTAATACTGCATACTTTTAGGAGTCGCGATAAAATGCTTATTTTCATAGTTACTGCACAAATGGTATGTCACATGTGATCAAAAGATTCTGCTTAGTCAATTTATTTCTTGTTTTAAATTATTGAATTAGGAAAATGTTGCCTACTTTTTGTTTTACTGTTCACACAAAATTGTATAATACCCTGTACAGGGTATTCGCATTGTCGACCACTCCAGTCGGCCTTTCTCCTGTCAGGCAATTTAGTTGTGGCCTTTTGTTCTGGTTGCAATTTCGAACATTTGTTAACGAATTTGTTTGCTTGTTGAACATTGTGTGCATTTTGCTCTTTTTCGCATTGTGCATTGTTGTTTTTGTTGTGCCATTGTTGCAAATGACGTGGCCAGCCCCAACCAGCGGCAGGTCCAGCCGCCGCTTTGCTCGGACACGCACTGCCCTCACTTCCCGCCGTCAGCTCGTGAGCCTACGTGCCTCGATGACTGTGCGACGCGTTTAAAAAACAATCAATTTTAATTTCAATTTAAATTAGTTGCTGTTATTGTGACTGCTGGATGCAAACTTAACGCCGCTGCATTTGGCCATACAATTATTTTGCACTCTCTCCACTGCACAGTGGACTCCGCCCTTGCCCTCGCCCTCTCAATGCAATTTCGTTTTTGTATTTAATTTCATTTAATGCTAATCTCCGGCAATTGTTGCGAAAATCGCTATAAATTTTACTTACACCAAACAAAAAAACAAACAAAATTCCATGCATTTCAAATTGCATTTCATTTCTAACATTTTCCTCACCTTCGAACTTTTCACACTATTGTTTCGCACACACAAAAAGCACATTTAATAAGCAAATTAAAATTGCAGAGTAAAATTTGTGTTGTTGTATTTTACTGTATTTTTACATTAAGCCATTATAAATATTATATAGAATTACCTAATGAAATTGTTGTTTAAAAATTGTGTGTGTGTGAATGTGAATTTAATTTCAGATTCCAATTTTAAAATGGGTATGAATATTGCAATTTGTATAAAAGTTTGTTAGAAAGTTAAAAGCATTGCATTGAGTATTTCAATTGAAGGGAAATGGAATTATAAATTAAGAGAAACGATGAATTATAATTATCATTCTAGCACTACATATACATATCTGCCTTTGTTTTATGTACCTGCTAAAGCCAGTGAATATTTATTTCAGTGAGCTGTTATATAATGATTACTTTTCGTGTAAAACTGCCTCTTTTTACTGCAAACACGGTGATGCAGATGCTAATAAAAATATATAAAGCCATGCTCCCAGATTCGCTTTCGCAAAAAATTTATGATTTTGAGTCAAAATTTGGTACAAAACCCGGTTTGAAATCGCAAAAGCTTAACGAAAGTGATTTTGGGAGCATGGCTGATAATTCCTAATTACAGTTTATAATGTTAATTCACAGGAGCACCATTTAACACTTTATCGGGGGTGCCACAGAAATCACTAGAAATTTTCGTATAATCGATTGTATTTCAAATTTAAACTGATTGCACTTTTATGTAAAGTGACACTGAAACGCTCGGTTAATAGATCACTTGGCTAAGGTTAAGCGAATTGAGACTGACGTTCGAATCAAGTAGATTTGAGCAGTTGGTTCCAAATCGCTTATGTAAATCATCTGATCCAGCTACCGAAGATATAATTTTCACTTTACATATAAAGCTAAGCAATTTAAATTTGAAACGTTCATACCAAAATCCAAATCCCCCCTTTTGAATGATTCTAAATTTTCAACTTCTTTCTATAATTACAATTTTATTCTTCTTATTCTTAGCATTAAAAATTCCCTAATAACATAATCAATATTTAAGGAATCACTTATTTCTTGCTCAATTGGTAAAATAGGTAGATTTATTAGTCGGAATGTGCTCATGGTTGATCTTAAGTAATTTTTAATAAATTAATTTTGAAAAGCTCCTCTCACAGTTGGCATTGCTTATAGCAATCGGCAGAAAAATTCGTACCATCACTATTAAATTCGGAAGCGAATCTTCTAGTTTCGTGTATATTATGGTCCTCATTATACCCTTGCAAAGGGTATTATAATTTTATTCATTTCCGACCCCATAAACTATATATATTCTTGATCAGGGCGACGAGCTGAGTCGATTGAGCTTTGCCCGTCCGTCTGTCTGTCTGTCCGTCTGTTTCTACGCAAACTAGTCTCTTAGTTTTAAAGCTATCGAGCTGAAATTTTGCACATAGTCTTCTTTTTACTGCACGCTGCTAATATGTCGGAACCGACCGGATCGGATGACTATATCTTATAGCTGCCATAGAAACCATCGGTCAAAAAATGGGTTTTAGTGAGAAACACTTTTTTGTTTTCAATGTTAGCGTTCTTAAACTCGTCCATTATTAATATTATGGGCTTTCATACAGGTTTGGAAAAGATTTGTTCAAAATCGGATGACTATATCATATAGCTGCCATAGGACCGATCGGTCGGAAAATGGGTCTTAGTGAAAAAAAAAACTTTTTTGTTTCCAAGTAAATCGTTCTTAAGGTCGGTGATTATAAATATAAAACGCTTTCAAACTAATTTGAAAAAGTTGATCAACATTGGGTGACTTTATCTTATGGTTGCCATAGGACTGATCGGTCGAGAATGGGTCTTAGTAAGAAGCTGGTCCTTAAATTCGCTGATTACTTTTTTTATATGTTTTCAAATAGATTCGCAAAATTTGGTCGAAATCGGATGACTATATCTTAAGGCTGCCATAGAACCGATCGGTCGGTAAATCAGTCTTAGTGAGAAAAACTTTTTTGTTTTCAATTTTATCGTTCTTAAGCTCGGCGATTGTTAATTTGATATGTTTGAAATCAGATGTTTATCTGTCAGAAAATGGATTTTATGTATGTGGGGTTTGGTGACCCGTTTTTTGATTTTAGTCAATGTTACAACTGTCTAGCTCAAGGTCTTTTCGGTTGATTATAAGCCTTTTTATAACCAACACAAACCAACAGATATTAATTACAACATTTTGGAATAGCAATTGGGTATGTCCGTACAACGATCGCTGTTTCGAGAATAACCAAATTCTCTCATCAGCGGACTTGTTTTGCTGTTCACACTTCAAAAATGGATTTTAGGTAGAAACATTTTTGATTTTTATGTATGCGTTCTTAAACTCTGACATTTCAAAAACAGCATTTGCAAGGGTATAAAAACTTCGGCACAGACGAAGTTAGCTTGGCCTTCTCGTTGTTCATTTTATCGGTGCTCCCTGCGGCAGCTACAAAGGCTCGAAGACGCAAGCGCTCCTTCTGAAGATCCTCTACATTAGCTTCATCAAGTAGGTTGCCTGCGGAATGCACTAAACTGAGCCACTTCGGGTCATCGGAATCCAGTACAATATATAAGGAGAGAGGTAAGCAAACTTGCTCGCCAAATCTTGCAATTGCCGAAACCTTTCCCGTATTTCTGTGATGATTTTGTACATCGAATCGAACAGCTTTCACCCTATTTCGCCTGCGTAGGACAAATTAACGTCTTTACTGCTATTGTCAAAAGGATGTTTTTTTACTCTTCGCCAAGGAGGATCCATTGATATGCCAAGGTTTTCAGCCATATCTTACGTATAGCTAAGAGCGCCGTCTGCCCATTCTTCTCGCTTTTCCAGTAACGTCGTCTGCAAACCTCTTATTTTCTGTGCGCTCAAAGTTATTTTAAGCCCTTTGTTTGGAGATATTTTTGGGCATTTTCTACTTCAACCAGCACAGGGTGCCAAGGGCCTAAGAAACAAAGAAAAGAAAATGACTGCATCGCAACCACCAAAGTTCCTGCGTCTGTTCTAGTGCTTAAACTTTCATCCATATCCGTCAACTTTTTCAGAGTGGCCAATATATAATATCTTTGTAATGATTTCGTGTCACAATCACGGCATCATCTCCCACGCTCCAACGCGTATCTTGTACCCTTTTTAAGCTTTTTCCAGCAGTTGATACCAAAATACTCCAGCGATGCGTGGACATGCCAAAAAATGCATAGCAACGTTCTTAGGTACCGAAAAATTTACTGCACCTGACTCATGCAGGCCAGGCTTAAGGATTGGTTTGAGCATGGTACGAAATCGGCTTTAGCATTTATTTCATTAATTCTTTTCTAAACTCCTGAATGTTTTCCAGAAATGACAGCAGCATTGTCATAAGCCTGGCCTCTACAGTTCAATATATTTAACCCATCAGCTTCAAGCTTGTCCAAAATAATTTTTGAAATTCCTTGAGCAGTTTTATCATAGCTTTCAATGAAATCTATAAATGATTCGACAACTTGTACTTCTTGATATTCAATTACAATATATCTCAATACTTGGCTTGTGTGGTCCTTGTGAGAAATGTCGGGGTGCTGTCAAATATCACGGAACAATATTTGGCTTTCTTTACCCGTTCAATTATTTTTTGGCGAACTGCTTTTTACAAAGTCGCAATAAATTCGTTTTGTATTTGAGGTGACATATATGTAACCGAAAGTTGGTTTCTCAAATTTGTTCGAAAAATATGTTCACGAAGAACATACTTAGCAAGTAGGTGGACTAATTCTAAAAAGCTGCCCCTATTGCAGCTAGTGTCATCTTCTCTGCGACCACGTATGGCCAGATTTTGCTTTGCGGGAAATCTTATAATATTGAACATTCTGCCGAGAATTTCTTGGAATCTTTTCGATTCTTGTTCCATAATGTCTTGCTCTGATTTGTCAATATGCTGTCCTTTTCGTACTCTGGATTCCAGCTCTTTGCATTTAAAATAATTTTGCTTGTGGATTCGTGATTTAAAACCTTGGGGTTTAGTTGCCACCAAGTATTGAATCCGTTAGATGAGCAAAAATTGCCGTCCCTAAAAATTTGCCGCCCGGGGCGTTCCGGGCATAGGTTGGCCCTCGCTACGCCACTGCCAAAATCTCTACTGATTTCTCTGTCACCCCCGTATAATTATTTCAAATTCATTTTCAATATTTCTATCAGATTTTGATTCAACTTAACAGAATTGTGTGGTAGCATATAACCTTTCAAAATATCTAGTTTAAGATCCAACCTTTGAGGCCATAAACGTTTTTCTTACTAGAACTAGTTTTCGGCCCGATAGTTCCAATGGCAGCTATATGCTTTAGTCATTCGACCTACCTGGTTTCGACTTATATGTCAGCCTTCAAAACTTAAAAACTAGCATAGAACCTGGCAGACGGACGGAACCATGAACCCAGCTTTCTATGGTGCTCAAGAATATACCAACTTTATGAGATCGAAGCTGCCTCCTTCCAAGTGTTACAAGATTCAGACCAGTATTATAATGCAAGCCTATAATGCACGCCAAGAGATTGAGAAAAGCTTGGCCCTGGCCCTCTTGGAGGTGCTGTTTGAGCCAATTTTACATTATAATGCAAGGGTTAGCATGTAGGGGAAGTCATGATTTCAGCAAGGTTGCAAACCGGAACAAACCTTAAACCAAATTACCAGAACTTAAACCTGTCCCGAACTGAAGTTTTCGGCTCATCACCGAAAGGCACCCACCTTAAAATGAACCGCTTAGACAAGCAAACATGGTGAAATTCTATAAACTATTTTATATTTTTAACTAAATAATGGGATTTATATTCGAAATGTATAGCTCGTCAGCGGAACCAAGTTTCGAACCACCCATGGTTTTCAGTACCAGCTGTTTAAAATCATTTCTAATTTCAGTACTGAACCAAAATGAAGCAATATGTTCAGAACAGAAAAAACTAGAGCAGGGGAAGAAATGCTTAATAGATTTCCATTATGTTTATCAATAGAGCATTAACATAAATGTTAGCATACTAACATTTTATTCGCAGATGTGTTTCTTAAGAAGCTGAAAAGACGAACAGAACGGAAAGTTTTTATTTTTTATTTCATCATTGATGTTGTCGTGCCAGAGAGGTACAAAAAGAGGTATCACCTTTAATATACTTGTACTCTGGCCGTTTTTGCTTCAATGCTAGGCTCAAACGCATCCATTGAGTTCGGAAGAGTTGCCTTGTAGTGATTTCTCCCGGTTGTAGCAGCTCAAAGTACACCAAGCCCAATTGGTCTCATCAAATACAGAGCACGACCTTGCCACCGTGACTATTCGGCTTTGGCGTTGATTTTGGCGTATGGACCGCCGTCCATATAATTCTATGCGCCCTAAGCTTGTTGCAGCATTCGATGACACAAAAGTTGTTGGCACAAAAGTTGACACATTCGGAGCACACAAAAACTATGTCGTTACACTTAAGCAAAATCACACATACTGAAAAAGAAAGCCAAATGATGAGGCTTCAAATTGAAGTTGGTTGCAACATTGTCCGATTTGATTTAATACTATTGACGCCATCTTTTAAAAATCCCTTAAAACTTTTTTGTACAGGTAATAGTAATTAAGTTTTGTATCATTTTCTGAGTAGTCGAAGGTAATTATCTGCTAAATTCTAATGTTAAGCGCAGCCAAACTCCAACTCTTCTCAATTGGCATGAGCACTAACTCATCCAGCTTTGCCGCTTTTATCCTTTAGAATTAGCGCAAGCCACCCAACCTTTCACGTGTAAGTGAATGAATGTATAATTTAGTTTGCGGGCAATAGGTAAGAAATACCAACAACTAAAACTGATTTGTTCGTTTACAAATTGGGATTATTCACATTAAAGGGTTTTGGCCCCTTTGGGCGACTTTACCACAGTTGAATCAATCAAGCGACAAAGGGCACACGCACATTTTGTATCTTGAACAACTTTTGTTCCTCTACTTAGCAGCAATTTAACGTAATTTACGTCTTCGTGGCAGATAGGGGCAAAAGGAGTCCAGCACACACGCAGATGCTGCACAAACATGTGTTCCTTTAACAACTTTCGTCCCCTGAGGGCGGGACTGGGATAAATTATTGGGTGCGTCTGCCCATTTCCACAAACCAAAAGTATCTTGCATCTTGTAGATACATTTGCGTATCTGCGGTTGCGTGGTCTTAACTTGAAGCCGGGAATCAGAGCATTTAATGGTGCTTTTAATCTTGTTAATCGCCCACGTCCCCCCTCTGTCTCCGCTCCACCTCGGCTGAGATTTTCAGATAGTTGCGCCTAGTGGGCGTGGCTCAGTTGTTTATGGAGGCGTGTCCATGAAAATTGCCTTGACTGGACAAAGTCGGCGATTTAAGAAGTGAGTAAAGTTTGTGATAAGCCCCCACTGAGCTTTAGTTGGGCAGCGGCATAAAAATGTTGGCATACTTTGGGGCGTCTTTAAACCGCGCACTGCCAACTCGGAAAATAGAATCATCAAGGACAATTTTGACATGTTCAAATCCCTCTGTGCGTCTCCCACTCAAAATGAATATTACTTATTTCTTAATGCAAATTTCCTCTCCCGAGCTGACACTTGTTGTTGTCCATTTGGCCGGATATTTTTGTTGAGCAAGACAAATGATTTCCATTTAATTTATTTTCGCTACTTCTTCAGCTTCAGCTTCAGCTTCCTCTTCGTCTTCTTATATTTCTTTCTTCTTGGGTTGTAAGTGGCGGCGAAAGGATTTAGTTGGAATAAATTATAGGTTGGAATTGTTATATCTTTTGTGCAAATAAAATAAGGGCGAATAAGTGCCACAAGAGCTGACAAATGTTACCAGGGAATAGGGAGCTGTTCAAGTAGCGATAGGAAGGGGACGTGCGGGTGGGAAGAAAAGACAGAATTTATAGTTTCAAATGAAATGAACCGACTCGAGGGGCATTGTAAAACAAAACAAGCTGCATAGGAAATTACCAAAATGACCAAGGTACTATATGGATGCTCAGTTGAAGATGTCTCGCCACCAACATTTTCCATCCTGGGAGAAGGACTTTCCGAAATTGGAACGTAATTTTTAATTTTCTTTTGCTGACCTTAAAACCACATCCTCTCTTACATCTACCTAAAGTTGTGTTATTCTTACCGTTGGTCTAGTGAAAAGGATGCAACCATCCAACAAATGGACCTCTTCAAGTGTGGTGTCTAGTGGATCCTGATCCTTAACCGTTATGCTGCCTATATTTCATGTTATTCTTACACTAGACATGATGAGTCTGAGTCCCATGCTCATGCTTGAAATTCAATTGAACTAGGGAAACTTGTGAGAGCATTCCCCGACGTTTTTTTTTGGTTAGTCACGTGTGGAGTAGCTACACGACCAAGTTTGTCTACCATATCTCTCTACTAGTCTCTCGGGTTTATCCGGCTGCCTGACCCATCTGTGATCCGCCTTGGAGACATTGACCACGGGTTCAAAGTCGTGAAGATTTAGTAGTTGGCAATTGTCGACGGGTATATAGGAGGTGTAGGCCAATCGGTCAAAAAAATAGCGAAATTTGCAAAACATACAGAGAGACGAACATGGCTAAATCGACTCAGCTGTTGATGCTCATCAAGAATATATATACTTTAAAAGGCTCCGAGGCGCTGCCTTCTGGCTGTAAGAAAAACATTTGCACAAACTTAATTTACTCTTCTAACGGGCCCACAAGAGCAAAGAGAGGCAGCCCGTGAATCGAATCGGTTGGCAACGAGAAATCGTCGAGCTCATCTCACAGATCAGCAACGGAATAATCTTCGACGCGCATGAAGAAATGCTTCAAGTGTTGATTTGAAGCGAGCAGCGTTTCTATACGATTGCACAATGGATTATAGCTCGCATCCTTTAGTTAACATTGGTACAATGGATTCAGTCAGTATTGATTCCGCCATACATTTCAATATTCAAGATTCAAGTCCAGATTCACCATCGAATTGGATCATTCCAACCAGTTGAAGATGCACAACATAATTTTTTACAAATATATTTCATAGGGAAAATAGAGGAACAACGTAATACCAACATCAAGAATGTGGTATTTATGAGATATTTTACAACAAAATTGTCATCAGTAAGCACATAAAATATTCAAGTTTGACTTTTAGTTCCTCAACTTGATCCACCTACGGCATTTAGCCATCGATTTTCACCACTAACACCTTATTTTCTTCGTAAAAGTGACATGACAATCTAAGGAAATGAAGAGAATCATTTAAAAAATTGAGAGAGATAATACAAAAATCTAAAGAAATGATGAGAAATAAAAAGCCTGTTTTGTAAGAAACCTGATGATCAATGTGATTCACGCGACGATACTCAAAGGAAAATTCAAAAGTGATGAAGTTCCCATTCCGAGGATTCCGATGCCCTTTGAGTTTCAACGAATTTCCGATAAATCTTGCATTCGTGTCGGCAAAACATCCGCTTTATTTGTTCTGGAGCCCGATAACAAAAAGAAATATGTCGTATATCACAAGGTGCTTCACTGAAGAGAATCAACCCAAGCGTAATCTATGCAGCAAAATACATAGTGTCATCAAAGCATATATCTTGCCGTCACGCCATTTTCTTTTAATATATTATCCCAATGATCTATTGAACTTAAGAAATTTTGAGCATTCATTTTCTTACGTTAATTAAACTTAATAGATTAAGTTTAGCTAAAAGGTACCACTACATTCACTGGCTGTTAGGCGGTACGAAGTTCGCCGGGGCAACTAGTTTTGAATATAATATTCGAGTTCAATAATAAATACTATAAGGGATAAAATTCGCCCTAATTATCAGGAAAATCTCTCATATTTTTGTTTTTAGAAAGATTTTTCTTAAACTTTTTCTATAAAACTTTTTCTGTATATTAGAAAATTTTTCTAAATACCAGGAAAATTTTTAAAAATAATGCGATTTCCTTAAATTCATGTCACATTTTTTTCTGAGTGCACAAGATATATCGGAAAATGGCAAAGTTAACAATTATAGCATCTAGAAAAAAGGTTTTATTTTTTGAATCGAACGCATTTTTGACCGTTTTTGCTCCGGTTCAGGTTCGGGCGGAAAAAATTGTTCTGCTCCGGTTCGGGCTCGGTTCGGGACTTCCCAAAAATCGCGAAGTCTCCGGCACCGGCGCGGTTAAAGTGCGAACCGGTTTGCAGCCCTCGTTCTTTCAGCTCTACCGCCCACATTCTACCTGTTAACAGCACTTTAGGGATGCCTTTTGCGACATTTCAAATAAAAACAAGAAAGAAAGTCGGTCAAGCCCGACTATAACATACTCTGTACCCTTAACGTCGCAGCTCGCATTTGCTCACGAGTTATACAAAATGGCCACAAACCAATGAAGATCAATTAACACCTGTGAAATCTTTAGGCCCACTTCGATCACTCTTAAGTTTAAAAAAACTTTAAGGGTAATGCATCTAGACAGGCAGAATTCCTCCCTTCTCGTTGGAATTTTCTCAGGACACTGTCTTATAGACAGGCATGCGGTCTGGCTTGGAATCAACCACAATAATTATTGCTCATTTGATGAATAAGAGAGCGTCCAGCATTTTCTCTGCCACTGTCCACCTATTAGTATACACAGAGCAAAAAAATATGCAAAATCTACACGAAAATGTAAGATTTCTATACGTTTTGACCGGCATTTTCCACCAATAACCTTTGTGCAGCTTTTCTGCTCGCCGCGTTTAGCTTTCTCATTTCAACACGTGGCGTGTAGCTTTTCTACACGCCGCGTTTGGCTTTCTCATTTCAACACGTGGCGTGAAGCTTTCCTGCACGCCGCGTTTAGTTTTCTCATTTCTACCACCACAATATTATTTTTTTGTCTTGCTCACACGTTGTGTGAAGGCAACTCAGCCGATTTAATGCTGAACCAATCTAGTTTGTTACACATTTCAAGCCAAGTTTCAAACAATAATTCAACAAAATATTCATAAAATATAACTCAAACTCAACTTACCAAAAATGCTACAACCAGCACCAGCTATCAAGTCAATGGACTTTGAAGTATCCCAAGCACCCAGTGACACCGTCTCGGCACTGGAGTTCGCCCCAATACAACACAAAAATCTTCTCAGCGCCGCCAGTTGGGATAAAACAGTGCGTTTCTGGGATGTGGAAATGAATGGTAAGACAAATTGGAAAAATTTTCAAATCCTTAGTGCCCCCGTTTTGGATATAAGCTGGAGCGATGATGGCACTAAAATTTTTATGGGCACCTGCGAGGGTGGGATTCATCAGTGGGATCTGCATTCAGATCGCCTTATCAAGTTGGGCAGTCATCAGGCGGGCGTACGCACTTGTCACTGGATAAAGGCCAAGAACTATTCGTGCCTGATGACAGGGTCTTGGGATAAGACAGTAAAGGTGATTGTGAAATTGAACTGCAAGGCTTATAATACATGAAAACCCTCATTAGTTCTGGGACACGCGCAGTCCCACACCCATGCTGAGTCTTGATCTACCCGAACGTTGTTATGCCGCCGATATGCATTATCCTCTTGCCGTGGTGTCCTGTGCCTGCAAAACCATTGTGGCATACTCCCTTGAGAATGGACCCGTTGAATATCAACGGTACGCCGGTCCAGCCCATCAAGTGCGTAGTGTTGCCATCTTCTGTGATCAAACATCCGCATTGCCTGTGGGTTGGGCCGTGGGCAGCATCGGGGGACGTGTAGTTTGCTATCATCTTGAGTTCGGCACTAATAATTATAACTTCAGATGCCATCGTACGATTAGTTCGACGGGTACTCATAATATTTATGCAGTGAATGATCTCAAGTTCCATCCTGTACATCGTAATTCCCTAGTGACGGCCGGATCCGAAGGGTGTTATTATTTTTGGGATAAGCGCTCACGCGCCAGGATTTCAGAAGGAGGGCAAATGAATCAGCCGTTGACCAAGTGTTGCTTCAATGCCGACGGTCAGATATTAGCCTATGCTTTGGGCTATGATTGGGCCCAGGGTCATGAGCATTTTGATCAGAAGAAAGCGCCACAAATATTTTTACATCCCTGTTTTGAGGAAACAAAGCCGAAGTAGGCTTTGAAAGTTGAGAGTTGACTTTTTTATTTTCATAGTTTTTTTTTGTTGTTTTGACTTAATTGATGAATTAACTTAAATTTAAGAGTTTTAAAAACACTAAAACACAATAAAAACACGGAAAAATACTAAATCAGCAAAATCATTTCATGCATGATTTCAGTGGTTTGGGTCTGATCACACAGCGGTTGACTACGTAGGAAGATTCCCAATTAGAAGAAACATTCTACCAATTATTTCAGCTTGCTTGATTGAGCCCTCATCTCCAGCTCCGCTTTCCATTCTCCACTCGAATCTGCGACAATTAACAAACACTCGACTTAATGTTCCTAATGAGCTTTGCATGCGATTAATTTTCCACTTGAGCTGTTGATTTTCACGCTGCGCAGTCCAAAACTGCCTGGCAGGGGCTAACCATAAATCATATTGCATTGTCATCCCGGAGCAGCAGCAGCAGTCTGAACCAGTCTGAAGTGGGCGAGTTCTAATCTTGACTAAGAATGAAGAGTTAGGAGGTGGCAATCGACTAGTTGCCTACTTAATATGGCTAGCATCTATGCTTCCGCTACGACTCCATATCAGGGGCTCACGTCAGATGTCACTAATCTAAATTTATGCAAATTGCCAACTGTCTGAGTTGCGCTCACATGCACTCCAGCTCCCGCTCCGCCAACGGCAGATTCCGATTCCAAATGCCAGACTCAGCTTTTTGCAACAGTTGTACAAATGCAGCTGAATTCAAATTTGACATGATGCCGGAGACTACGCGGAGCATTCATTTGGGATGCAGAGTTCGTGTTGCAGTCACCAGTTGCCAGTTGGTTGCCTGGCAAGCTCTTATTAAATTAAAAACGAAGGCGTTTAAGTGCCGCCCCGCAAATCTCTGATATGCAAAACATTTTTGAAATAACTCAACCGTAAACAAAACTCTGGCCAAGCTCAGGCCAGAACCCGAGCGAAGCCAGCAACCAAATTAATTGAAAAAGTTACACGCATCGGTAAGTTGACTGCGAGCAAAGGATTCGCAGTTGATTAGACCAGTGTAACCGATATACAAGTGGGAATGTTCTCTAGAAACTGAATACTTAAGCGAATTTGGTGCAAGCCGTCCTCCAACTCACTGGCTTACAGCTTAGAGCTCGCTCAGCTTGGCCTGCCTTTCAGTTTCATTATCGCAAAAGCGGCACGCGATGCCTCACGTTGGCCGCCATTTACAAGTCGGCGCGTTTGTAATCGCTGCAGCAGCACCTCCTTCCCACTTGCCATGCTGTCTGAGCACTCAGGTGCCCATATGCAAAGCGACAAAGTGTGAAATTTTCGGATTGTTTGCCTGGAGGGGAACAGCTGGACGGAAAGGAGATTGTAGCTGACCAGCTGGACCATGTTTGCCTAAACCCAGAGGTGTAAAAGCAAAATCGCTGAAAAATATACCAACGCGGAGTTAGGGGCTAATTAATGGAAACGGATTTCAAAGAGAAAAGAAGCGAATCACTTTCCAACAAGTGAATTTATTTGGGGAGGCAGAAAAGAATGAAAGCAGTACCACTCATTCTCTTTCTTGAGTAAATTTAAACTTTTGAATTAATAAAGATGTAACAGAATCCCAAATGCATGTAATGCAGAGAATTTCTTAAGCTTTAAGAAGAGGTTCAGCTGAAGAATTAAACGCCCTCCGGAAGATCAGTCTTAGATAGAGTTACTTTTGGAAGCTTTCAAAACCTTCATTCTTACATTCACAGTAGAGCAAAATCTATAAAAATAAGAATTTAAGGATAGCCTGAAAACCATCTTCTCTACTAAACATGTAAATTTTCAAATACCACAAAACGATGCGGCTTCACTGATTTTTAATCTCTGTCTCAAAAGATGATGTAAATATAGAAGATTTTGAAAATGAGCTCATGTTGGTGGGCAAGAGAGACTACAGCTGATTTACTTGCGTTTCTGTGCTCACCGATTCACACAATCATAAATTGGGCTCGCGTCTTTGTAAAACACACGACTAACTTCGGCCATCGGTAGCTATGGGCTGGACGGCCCTGAAGGTGACGCGCTCTACAGTTCGATTCTCTAATACACGCCTTTGCTTTTGCCTTTGATTACAGAGCTATTTTTCGGCTTCTGGTGGTAATGTAGACGGGCAAATTGACGGGTCAAGATCAAGCGTTCCAAAAAATCCGGAAATACACAACATTTTATGATTCGTTTAGATTTACATGAAGATTTAATAGTTGGCAATTAATCGGTTTAAAGAAATTTTAGCATTTACAACTTTCTTATATGAGTTTAGATTGACATGAAGACGGGTAAATAGAAGGTGTGGATCAAACGGACCAAAAAATCGCGAAATTGTAAAAAAAAAACTTTTAATGAGTTTAGAACATCATGATGATTAAATAGATGAAAATTGTCAAGTAAGCTTCACTTCTTAGTTTTGTGTTTTTAAAATTCTAAAGAAATTGTACGGCTAGCCTACTATTTGTTTTAGGAACAAGTAAGAAAGTCGGTCAAGCCCGACTGTGATTTACTCTGTACCTGCAGTAGCAGCGAACCTTCTTTTGCTCATAACTTGAGTATAGTTCATTTGATCTTTATCATTTCTTTGGGAAATCAATCAAAATTGTCAATTACTTACTATCTTTACATACGGTACAAACATGTCTATCTTTAAAACTGTGGGAGATATAATGTTTTTTCCAAATTGCGGGGGCGGCAGGGGGCAAAAATTAAACAAATAAAAAAAAAGGAAAAAAATGGACTGAGAGTGGCTCATATCAATGCACAGAGTCTTGCGAAGAAAATGGATGAATTTAGATATGCTTTTGTTAATTCTGATGTTGATCTTATCTGTGTGTCCGAGACGTGGTTTTTGTCTGACTACTGTGACTCGTCCGCTGAATGTGAGGGTTATATTGTTTATCGGGCAGATCGTATTGGACATGCTGGAGGAGTTGCGATCTATGTCAACAAGCGACTGAACTGTAGACTATTAGAAAGACATCCAATTAATAGCACAATTGAATACATATTTTTTAGAAATATCTAATAAAAACTTTGGGTCTAAAGCACTGATAGGATGTATTTCTAGGTCTAATCGCAACATTGACTGCGCATACCTAATTGAAATTGTCTCGCAACTTTCCACTCAATATGTAGATGTGATACTAGCTGGCGATCTAAACAGTAATCTTTTGTGTGAAAATCATCTTGTAGACAGTTTTACATCTTTAGGTCTGGACGCAGTTAAAAAAACAATGCCCACACACTTTTCAACTACGTGCAATACTCTGTATAATATCTTCTTTGTTAATGATGCGACCAAAATCCTACTATATGACCAGGTTCCCGAGCCAGCTTTCTTCAGACATGACTTAATTTTCTTGACCTACAACATAATTCTAGACAATAGTAGCCATTAGATAGAGGATAGAGACTTTAATAATATTAACTACTCAAACCTTGAGAGTGATATCCTATTCTGTGACTGGTCACTGATTTATCAATCGCCGACAGCAGATGTCCAGCTTGAGATTATGCACAGCTATTTGACCCGTCTGCTTGATAAATTTATTAAACTCAAGACTAAAATAATAAAGCCTTCTGTACAGCCATGGTTCACAAATGAAATAAAAAGACTCATTATCCAACGAAATTTTACGTATCACAGATGGAAGCGATATCAAACAAATGACTTACTAACGGAATACAAAAGGCTAAGAGGTAGGGTAAGAACTGCAATATATCATGCTAAGCGTGAGTATTATAATATAAAGTTTACGAGAGCCATATCGTCTGGAAAAACTTGGAAAGAGCTTAAAAATTGTGGAGTCTTTTCTAAAAAGTCTGAGCCAAGTATAAATATTGATGTAAATAGCCTAAGTGATCAATTCGATCCAACTCAAGTACCTGATGCGCCATGCAATTCGTACCTGAGCGCTCTATCTATCTGTGATAATAGCTTTAGTTTTGTAAATGTTAGTCCTTGTGATGTTTTAAAAAGTACTCTTAGGGTGAAGTCCAATGCAGCCGGTTTTGACAATATTAGTCCAAACTTTGTTAAACTACTTCTTCCATTCTTATTAGATCACCTAACGCACATCCTTAATACTATAATTATGACTTCATCTTTTCCCGAAATGTGGAAGCGAGCCAAAATCCTCCCAATTCCAAAAACCAATGGGCAATTCAGACCCATATCGATTCTTCCGTTTCTATCAAAAGTCTTCGAGCATTTAATGGCAATACAAGTTTAGACATATCTCACTTCAAATATGCTATTGTGCGACCAACAGTCTGGATTCCGGAAAAAGCGTAGCTGTACAACAGCCTTAATAAGTATTGTTGAGGAGGTTCGTGGACAGTTGGATGACAGTAAAGTTATATTTTAACACTTCTCGATCACAGTAAAGCTTTTGATACTGTCAATCACGATATTCTGTGTACCAAGCTGAGCAATATTTATAATTTCTCGGAAACTGCGATAAAACTGCTAAAATCATATCTAGCAAATCGATCGCAAGCAGTTGTCTCTGGCTCATCTATTTCCCAATTCAAGCTTCTAACACGTGGCGTTCCCCAAGGATCTGTGTTAGGACCTCTCTTGTTTTCTGTCTATATAAATGACTTTCCAAATGTACTGACTAAATGTGATGTCCATATGTATGCTGACGATGTACGGATATATGTTAGTCGCCCGTTGGTAGAAATTAATGAGTGTATTGTTGATTTTAATGATGAGCTAAACAAAATAGTTAAGTGGGCCAAGCAAAATGGACTGAGCTTAAATCCTACCAAATCGAAATGCATTGTGATTTGCAAGAAGGCCCTTAGTACTGCTCAGCTGAGCCAACTCCAGATAAATGGAACTAAAATTGAATATGTTGATCATACTACTAATCTGGGCATAATTTTCAATAAAACGCTATCGTGGGGTAACCATATATCTAAGACAAACCTTTGGGCTACTAAGGCAACTTTCTATATGTCAAACGTTTTTACCTGTTCACATCAGATTACTCATAGCATCTATTCTATTCTATGGTTTAGCCACTGCAGTTTTGCTGATATGAGAAAACTCAATGTTGCCTTTAACTCGTTTGCTCGATTCATATTCAACCGAAGAAGGTCTGATTCAATAACGCAATTGGCGAATACGATATTTGATCTAAGCATTAAAAAGTGGATAGACTATAGAACTGTAGTGTTTTTACATAAAATCCTCACTTCGAAAGAGCCGGACTATCTTTTTAACAAACTTAAATTCGCTACCTCAGCCAGAACATACAACCTAATCTGTCCACGGACTAAGCTGTCTTGCTCTGAACGACAATTTTTTAAGCCTGCAATCAAAACATGGAATAATTTACCTAAGACATAAGAACTGTACGAAACGAAACTCTATTTAATAGTAAGTTAAAAGAATTTTTAAAAAACAGCTTCTTAGGAAAAAAAAAAAATAATAATAATTATTCTCGAAACAGCGATCGTTGTACGGACATACCCAATTGCTATTCCAAAATGTTGTAATTAATATCTGTTGGTTTGTGTTGGTTATAAAAAGGCTTATAATCAACCAAAAAAGACCTTGTGCTAGCCAGTTGTAACAATAATAAATCAATAAATCGAATCTATGTATTAGCTTTAATTTATGCATGTAGTATGTAAGAGAATATTGTTAGTTATAAATAATAATAATAATATTTTTTTTGTAATTTATCGTTGTGACTAGTGCGTTAAAAATAAGTATCATCTTGTAGCACTGGGCTCGAGCCGACTAAATAAATTAACTTACAATAAACTTGATCTGCCTGCAAGTATAAGAAGTGCATTATTGTCGCTCGGTAATATCCCAATCTCAGCATGGCTTTCATGAGGAATCAATCTATATCTACGAATTTACTGCAATTTACTACTCTTGTAAACAATTGATTTGTCCATAAGCGGCAAACTGATGTAGCTTATACTGATTTCAGCAAGGCTTTTGACTCCGTCATGAGCTCTTAGTACATAAATTGTGTTTGCTCGGCTTCCCTCCACTCCTCCTCAACTGGATCAAGTCATATCTAAGCGATCGATCTCAACGAGTTCTTTTCAAATCTATACTATCCAGCTCCATTAATGTACTATCTGGGGTTCCCCAAAGTAGTCATTTAGGCCCACTACTATTTAACCTTTTTATAAATGATATCCCACAGGTTTTATCCCATTCGCACGATTGATGAATGCCGATGACCTAAAACTTTGTTTGTCTTATAAGGACCCGGCGTCTCCTCTCCGCATCCAATCCGATTTAAGCTCTCTTCACACCTGGTGCTCGGTTAATAGGCTTCCTCTTAATCTCAGCAAGTGTAAATGTATGACCTTTAGTCGTATCCAACCATATGAGTTTGATTATATGATTGATACCATCCCATTGGAACGAATTTATAAAGCGGATGATTTGTGATAGTCATACAGCGGTCATTGCAAACAAGGCAATGGGAGTTCTCAGGTTCGTTAAACGATGGTTAAAGGAATTTAAGCAACTGTATATTTCCCTGGTAAGACCAATCCTTGAATATGGGTCGTGTGTCTGGTCTCCATACTGTCAAAAATATCAAGATCAGCTGGAATCGGTTCAGAAGCAGTTCTTAATTTTTGCTCTCCGAGGCTTGAACTGGGATCCTTCCACACATCTTCCTCCTTACGAGGACAGACTGCGCCTAATCAACCAGCCATCTCTTAAGAACCGCAGAACTTGCCATGGTGTCCTTTAATAAACTCCTGGCAGGAGTAACCGACTCTATCGCTTTGTTATCTAATATAGGGGTCAAGAAAAAAATATTGGGAATTACAAATAAATACCGTCTCGTTGAACCAATGAATTAAACTAATCTAAATGAACCCAAAGTTTTTTTTCGAACCTTGGTTCAGGCTTAAAAAATTCCCGCCATTTTTTTTCTGTGTACACAGAATATACATTCTACGTTGATAATACAATTTATATACTATCTATTCATATACTTAATCATAATATTCAATACTAAAGCTATTGTAATTATCCAATCCATTAGCTGACATTAACAATTTTTAGGAACTGCTTGGTTTAGGTATTATATCTTCCAGGAGCTGTTCATCTATACTAGCTTGTAAATTAGAATGAACAAACGCAGTTGTGAAGTAACGAGAAGTAAAGAAAAAATCTCATACTACTAATTTTACGTCTTCTCTCTTGCCAAAATTTTTTATGAAATTTTTACATCACTTCCAGTTACTTCACAACTGCGTAGAGGGCTTAAGTGTTGAAAATGCTGCTTCAACTGAAACCTGAGTTGCTGGAAAAGCTTGCATAGTAAAATGCAAAATGTAAAATTGGCTCAAACAGCACCTCCAGGAGGGCCAAGGCCAAGCGCTTCTCTCAATCTCTTGGCGTGTGTGCATATAATTTTTCGTACAAGAGAAAGAAAAAGCTTTTTCTGTTAGATGGTCCGAGGCGGGATCGAACCCACAACCTTCCGAACCAGCAGCCACACATACAACAGGTACGCCACTCCCGGCGACAGCTAGTATAGTAAAGGCAATATTTTTTAAGTCTTCGTTTTTATGACCTTTCCAAAATTTTAAAACATTTGTCGATGTATGTAATGTATGTGATATTTTTACAATTTCCAATGAAATCTATAACATCATTCACAGCTTTTATACTTGATAATTTTTATTGCTTCATAAGCTACTCTTCTTCACAATCAGACGTTGAGTCAGTTGCTTTGCAACTGATTTTTTTTAAGCAAAATATGAAATCTCGGGTCTGACAATACTGCAGCCAATGCTGGTACTGAACTAATAGTAGATGAATGTTTGTCGGTTCACTTAAATAGTAATAAACAATGATTTGCTGAAAATTTTAAAACAATTGCACGGCGTGAAAACCAAGAGTAATGTAAATCACTCTCTCATCATCATCCTTTATCTTGTAACTTTACATAAAAAATTATTCACGCTTAGTTAGAAATGCAATCGTTTATTGTAAAATCTCCAGAGATTTATGACATCTCAACTACAACATTTATGTAGTTCCATTATTTTACCCAATCAACATGGATTTGTGAAGCGTCGATATACTACCACTAACTTATTAGAGCTTACATCATTAGTGATCAAAGGGTTCTTATGTAAGATGCAAGCTGACGTTATGTATACTGATTTTAGTAAAGCTTTTGATTCTGTTAATCACTCCTAGCTGCTTCATAAACTGAGTTTAATTGGTTTTCCGACTAACCTTCTTAGTTGGATCACTGATTACCTAAGTTCTGGAACACAAAAATATATGTTTTGTAATTCGTATTCATAACTAATCCAGGTAACCTCTGGAGTACCCCAAGGTAATCACTTGGGTCCATTGCTTTTTACTTTCCTCATTAATGATCTTCCGTCTGTCTTGACTCACTCTCGTGTGCTTATGCACGTCGTTGATGTGAAACTATGATTAACATATAATTATTTGGTTTCCCGCTATAATTTGCAAGGTGACTTGGATGCATTGCAGTCTTGGTGTAAAGATAATCTATTAAACCTTAACGGTTCCAAGTATTGGGTTATGACATTTTACAGAAGCTTGCCACAATTCTTCACTTATATGCCTGATAATGTCCCACTAGAGTGTTTAAATGAATCAGCCAATGAGGTAAATGATCTAGGGGTAATTCTTGATCACCGACTTCAATTTGACTCTCATGTCACTGCTACTGTTTGTAAGGCCAGGAGTGTTTTTGGGTTTATTAAGCGCTGGTCGAAGGAATTTGATGATCCCTATACGACGAAGATTTTGTTCACATCTTTTGTCCGTCCGATTCTCGAGTACGAATCATGTGTGTGCTCTCCGCAATTTTCGACCTATCAAGATGGAATTGAATATCTGAAAAGGCAGTTTTTATTGTTTGCTCTTCGTGGCTAAAGCTGGAATCCTGAGGTTCGTTTACCATAGTTCCCTAGTAGACTTCTTTTGTTTAACCTTCCCTCCCTTATTAACGGTAGAGCTATGCTTGTATTAATCTTTATTCATAGACTAATTAATGGTGAAATCGACTAATCTGAGTTGGTTGGCCAAATTATCCTCAACGTTCCTATTAGACCGACTCGTAATTTTAACCCCTATCACTGAATCGTTGTACTAATAAATATGCCTTGCATGAACCCTTTCGTGTCCTCTGTGCTGATTACAATAAACTCTACCGCAACTCTGCGTTTCCTGCTTCAAAAATTACTATTTTAACTTATTGAGCCCGTATTTAACATTACGTTATGTTTTTCCTTCGCGATTTCGTGTCAAAGAATTACCATACTATGGACAAAATCAAGACTTCGCGTTTAGTTTTTCTGTAACGACATTCAATTCAGCTTATATTAAAACAAATTTGGTTGGAAAAAGTTACTTTATGGGCCCCAGGACCTACCCTGTAACCAAACCAAGCTTAACACACGTTAATACAAATATCTGAAACCTGACGTGCTGGGGGAAAACGAACAATTCATTTGATTTCAGCGGCCACAAATACATAAGGAACGACTGCTAACTTCTCTGATGCAAAACCTTGTAGGCCTGTGTAATTAAATTATAAAATATCAATTTGATCTTAAAAATATTATTTTTTATTGATATGAAAATATTTAATATTGAGCTGGGGCTTTTCTGTGTAGTAAATATATGAGGATTGTCCATTTCACAGCAGCATCAACACTGCTTGTCTATAATTAGGAACGTATAGCATCATAAGTCTTTCCCGAAATTTAAAGAGACAATATTTTTTGAATAAACTTCGACATTGGTGCCGTCTCGTTTAACCAAGATCAACAGCCAGAAGGAAGCTTCTCCGACCCTATAAAGTATATATATTCTCGATCAGCATCAACAGCCGAGTCGATATAGCCATGTCTGTCTGTCCGTCTGTCTGTCTGTCTGTATGAACGCGTCGATCTCAGAGACCATAAGAGATAGAGATACAAATTTTTGCATGCACATAGGTGTATACCGTACCCAGTTCAAGTTTGTTTCAGATTTGGAAAATTCCCCCCCCTGCCCCCTTAAACCGCAAAAAACTGTCACAGCCACAATTTTAAAGTTAGAACCTGGTGGCTTAATATATACTCTCCTAGGCCTTATATCTAACTACTCTCCAAAGAAAAATAAGATACGAGCAAAAACAGAAAAGTTATTAAACAATTTAGCTTATGGGAGCGGGGGGAGGGGGGAGGCGTTCACTTTACGCAGACAGCGCTGCTTGCGCAGGCCGCGTGTGTACGCGCGTGTGTGTGTTTGTGTGCGCTCGTATGTGGGTATGCGTTTGTGTATGTGAGTGTGTTTGCATGCGTGTCTCAATTTAACAGGGTATTTTGTATTCGGGAAACTCGACTACAGCGCTCTTACTTGTTCTTATATGGCAGTTATACGATATATTCATCCGACTTTGACCAAATTCCCCAAAACTGTGTGGGAACCGTTAATATTCATAACTGGATAGTAAAAAGGCGCTGCCATTGAAAACAAAAAAGTTTTTCTCACTATAACTACTTTTTCGACCGATCGTTCCTATGGCAGCTATATGCTATAGTCATCCGGTTTAGATCAAACTTGGCAGAATTGTTGGTGTGTAATCATATAATATTGACCAGCAACAAGTTTGGGGCCGATAGCGTTGAAAACAAAAAAGTTTTTCCTACTAAGACTTATTTTCAGAACTATCTTTTGTATGGCAGCTATACCATAAAGTTGTCCGATTTCAAAAAAACTTGGTGGAATTATGTGAAAGCATAGAAAACTAATAAATACGGGGATTGGGGACGTTTGCGTTGAAGACAAAAAAGTTTTTCTAACTAAATCTACTTTTTCGACCGATAGTTCTTATGGCAGCTATATGTTATAGTCATCCGATCTGGCCGGTTCCGATAAATGGGCAGCGTCTTTTTACCGAAAGATATAGTGCAAAGTTTGGTTATAGATAGCTTTTAAACTGACGGAGGAGATCGCATAGAAACAGACGGACAGACGGATGGACAGACGGACATGGCTATAGCAACTCAGCTCGTCATGCTGATCAAGAATATATATACTTTATGTGGTCGGAGATACAAGGGTATAAAAAGGTAAGAGCTCTGTAGTCGAGTGACCCGTAATTGTAATTTTTTCTTTTTTATTTGACATTTGACGTAAAGCGCTCACATATATTTAGTACAAAACCTGAATATTTCAAAATTCATTTAAAAAGAAACCATGGATGACCGCCTCGACTTTGTTGTATAATAATTCTTTATGATTTGTGGCCCATCGATAACATTTTTTCAAAAAATTGTTGTTGAATGGGGTACAGTGCAGTGCAGGTTCGAAAGAAAAAACGCGCAGAGTTACCCAATTTGTATAAGAACACAGATGAAGATGAGCAACTGGGCGATTCGAGTAATTTGAAGAAATTGGTCTTGGCTGCCGCAGATCCCACCAAACCGAAGGAACAGTTGGCCGCCAATCGTGAGGCACGCAAATTACTGTCATTGGACAATAATCCACAAATCAACATGATAACTTCAATGCTGCAATTTGAGTCCGCAAGGACCCTCAGAAATATTGCATGCGGCACATCGGATCAGAACTATCAGGTTGTAGCCTCTGATGCCGTTCCACTCTTCCATCAATTAATAAACTCTCCCGATCAAAGTGTATGCGAACAGACCGTTTGGGCTCTGGGTAACATCATTGGCGATAAACCCGCTTCGCTTGACTTAGTCATCCAGCGTGGTGTGGTCCCGCAACTTTTATCTCTCGTCAAGGACATCCCAATTTCATTTTTGTGCAATGTCGCCTGGGTGATTGCCAACTTATGTCGCAGCAAGAATCCACCACCACCTGCCTTTAGAATCCATGAAATCCTGTCCGCACTCCATATGCTCATCGATTGCACGGACAATAGTATTTTGCTGGACACAGTTTGGGCTGTTAGTTATTTAACCGATCTCGGTAGCTCCGAGATCCAAATGGTCATTGATAGTGGAGTGGTGCCCAATTTGATATCATTGCTGGCCAATAGTGCAGTACCATAATAATGTGGAAATCTTCAAATAATAATTTATAATAAAATAATGAATAATAATAAATAATAAAATAAAATAAATAATTTAATAATAATAATTTAATAATTATATAATTTAATATATAATAAATTTCATTTTTTTTTTTTTTTGATGTGTAGATGTGGGCTGAACAAGTAAGAATAAACTAAAGCCTTAGATGTTGGGAAATGTATCCCAAACACCCAAAGCATAGCCTACTACTTTTTATTCTGAACAATACAAAATAGCATTTTACATAGAATTATATCAATGCCTCAAAGGCTAAATAGTTGCCAATTAAAACAAAGTTCTTCTTCTTTCAGCCATCCTGTGAGACAGCTGCTGTTGCCTAATTAATTGAAGACGCGAACTATTCCATTCTTGATTTAGACGTCTAGAATTCAAATTGGTCAACCAAAATTACCGATCTCTCCACACTGCTCAACAGCGCAGTCTACGTCTTTGCTGATGAAATTGGATTTGCCCCCAAGAAGTTGACAGCCATCAAAAACTGGCACCCTGCTTTGCCTATTCAACATCATAATTCTTTGGTGTTGTAGTCTTTTTGAAAGTATCATCATGGAATTAAGGTGCACAAAGACCATATTACATCAATAAGGGTTCTTGCAGGTACCAGATTTCGTAAATGAGTGTATCTTTGGAGCCGAAAGAACCTCATTAGCCGAAGTCTGACATTGGCAGAGTGGGATTGTGTTCTTTCCGGAATGTCTCCTCCAAATGAGAAAATAAATATAGCTACGATTGCTGTAGAACCACATTATTTGAAGGTTCTAAATTTATTGGTTCTGGATTGCCTGAAGGATGTTGCTGTCGCTGTATGCACTAGAGACAATGTCTGTATGTTCAGTGGAGTTGAGCAATCTGGAGTTATTGTGTCCTCTGCTATTTTGTTGCTCTGCACAACCGCCATTGATTGCTCGTTAGTATCCATTGTCAATGAAGATCTCCTCCACGCTTGTCTCGGAAAAGAACGATGCAATGGGACAGGATAGATTGCTGTAATTGTGCTGTTCTGCGTCATCAAAGGTGCAACTATATCTAAACCAATTGAAGGCTCTGGATTGCTTGAAGGCTGTTGTTGTCGCTGATGAACATCAATCCGTGGCCTTAATTGTGGTTGTCGCTGAGGTAACCATTGTCCATCTCGTATCCTACCATTTGATCATATAGAATTTGTTCTCGAAAATTAAGAACCGACTGAACCGGACGAGGTAGAGATGCCTGAGGAGACGCTGAGTCTGCATAATGATTCTGCTGCTGTTGTCCTGCTTGCAGAACGTGGGGCATGTGGTTTTGCAACATGTTAACATACCTCGTTCTCACACGGGCATGTCTATGGGGCACACATGGTTTCTTATAAATTGTTTTGGCTTCATTATTGCTGTGATATTGAAGACGATCCCAGTATTTGGCACAAACATTGGTATAAACCTGTTCAACCAAAGTTACCTTTAAGTCGTTATTTAAGGTTTGGTTCCTGACATACCTGGGAGTATTGACATCATCCTTAGGACTTTGTTTTGCGCCACTTATATTCATTCAAATTCAGTGTTAGGAAGTACCTAGGTACATACCTAGATACATATTTTGTGTACCTTTTACCTTACCTACGTATTTTCAAATTCGAGTACATTTTACCTTACCTAGGTCTTAATTTTCATTTACCTTGTCAATAGGTAAGGTATTAGGCACTTTTCATAGATGATTCTTTTCGCTCCGATTGCATTATAGCCGAGATGATGCTGCGCTCTATTATATTGGAAAGAAAAGTATCAGGGACCAGTTTGTGACCTTAACTGGACGTCCGGTAAACATTCCGTGTTCAAAAACTCTACAATCCATGCTAAATAAGAGGAAGGCGTACTATCAGCCGTGCTCCCATTTTTACTTCGCAATCATTTTGAGATTTTTAGAGAAATTTTGCATACAAGTGAAAATGGGAGAGCGGCTGTATAAGAATAATATCGCCCGTATTTTTCAAAATACTCAATTTATATGTACGACTGCCGATATTTGGAGTTGCTTGTTACTTTCGTAGCAACAAATTACTTGATCTCGGCCTCTATATATTAGAATTACACATCATACCGCCGATATAAGCGTGTGCGATTTTCCCACACACATGAAAAAATTGCTACTATATTAGCTGAAGCTCATAGCGAATACCGACTTAGAGATATCCAAATGTTGAACAGTTACAGAAAATGTATCCTACTTCTGAAAACCATTTAAAGTGTATAGATGGAAACACGTGAAGACTGGGTTTTTAGAAGAGTCTGACTTAAAGGTAATAGAGCGGGATAGTTTAGCTGATGCTAAAATTATTTCTCCAAGGCACTTTAGATGCGCATCACACACTTTGAAGTTACACTCAAAAAAATATATTTTCTAGATTTTAGAAATTCGCCATTCTTAATTTTAGAAAAATTTCTTGTTTTTGGACATTGTTTTCTTTAAATTAGAAAGCACAACCCGCAAATTGAATTTTGTAGAAAACAATTTCTTAATTTTAGAAACATATTTTGTTTCTTAAATTTAGGGTAATTTTTCTAGATATTTTTCTAAAATCTTTCTCAAATTTAGGGCAAATTTGCCATTGAATTGAAGAACAAGACATTATACGATAGAACCATTTTAAAAAAGCACGTTCAAGCATTTGTTTAGAAATCGCCCTTAATTTAGAAAGATAATATAGAAATCCGCCCTAAAATTTAAGAAAATTAAAAAAGAGAGAGTGAGAGCGGGAGAGGAGACGAAAAAAAAAACGAAGGCTTCTTCCTCATTGTTTTTGTGATTTGCTGCCGAAGCTTTACGGAGACATGTTAATTTGTTGTTGCGTCATTGCAGCGTCGGGTTTTGTTGTTGTTTTGTCTACAACTGTTCGAAGTGTTCTCGTTCGACAAGCCGCCTGCGTCTAGTAACTTCGTTCTCCTTGACCCAGACGCAGACGCTACACACGTGCTCCGTCAATATTTTTTTGGTGAGTGAAAAAGTGACTTGGTGCACTGTCGGAGCTGGATATTTTAAAGGATCTAAAGGGGGAAGCTTTGGAGCCTGTTTTTCGTGGTAAGTACTCATTCTTACATTCATAAACATACAAATAAATGAACAAAATTTACAAAGCTATAATTTTTTGGTCAAAATATTTATTTTTAATTTTGGCAGAACTAAATTTTTCAAGGGAATCTTTGAAGGCATTGACGTGGGAGCAGCTCCGTACAATAATTCCCAAGGAGTTGACTGGGCCTGCTGTTATTTTTTTTTTTCAAATTTGCAAGATTGGCAAAAATCGGTAAATAAACACAAATGGCCTCCCAGCACATAGCCACCGGTGGCCTAAGTGACACGTGAAAATCAATCGTGGCTATCCACAAAAAATGGTACTCTTCATTTGTGTGTCTGTCAGGATAAATTTTTAGCATGAAATTCATTTCAATTTTACATATGTATGTAAGTGTGCTGATTTCTGTACATGTGTTCGAGCTACTTCGGTTGTTTGAGTTCGATTGTCAATGCCCAGCCAACCAGCGGAGTCCGCGAGGTGCTCCATTAGGACTCCCTGTACGGTGCGCTGAGCCTCCTAGGAAGGCTCCGAAAAGTGTCCAAAAGGAGCATATCCGCCGGAGAAAAGGGCCTTTTCAATATATGGGCATTTCTCAAATGTCGAATGCGACATTCGTACGCATTCAAAGTGAAGAAAAGTATATGCCAAAACATTATTTTATTTTGACAAGAGACGAAACTTATAGCTCTTGATTAGCACTATAATTGGTGCTAAAGTTGATTTTGGGCAATTGTTCGTTTTCAAGATAATTACAAAAAACCAATGCATTCGCATGCGACAAAAACAGAAGTCACTTTCAAGGCGAGCAGTTCAAACACTGATTTCAGCGGATCCTGAAGGAATATATTAATGCGACTTATTTTAAAATATTTTGCACTGATGTATCTTAAAAATGTTTTTTATTTGGTTCAAAAATATTTAGTAGTTTATTTTTTATTTAATTTTAATCACTTTCGCTCGGGACATGTCGCATGCGACATTTTGTTCCATCATACTTTTTATGTGGTTTCCAGTATAATGAGAAGGAAAACTTTAAGTTTATTGCAATCACATAGTTTCTCATGGTTTCTTGTGCATTCTTTTTTGACCATTTGTACCCTCAGAAAGAATTCAGATAGCAAAAGTATAAGAAATCTAAAGGCACTTTTATCAAAAAAAAAGTGCAAAATTAATGTCCAAATTAGAAAAATTGCGCTAGCGCGGCCGTAAATCCGAATATTTCGAAATGGACTATGTATAAATGTAAGATTGGCTTTCATTAATGCAATTTGACTCTGTTTCCCCATGAAAATTAGATAAAACATAGTGTTTTTAACCACTTTTACATTTTTGGCTGCGGTTGACATTTCTGTGGAAATGCCCATACATGAAAAATGTGTGCCTAAAGGACTCCTCAAATGAGTGATTTCGGTGCCCCAAAATGCTCACTCAGATAACCCGCAAAGGCTCCCTGCGGACTCCTCTATTAGCCTATGGTTTTTTGAAAAGGACTCCTTAAATTAAGACCAGACCAGCACCGGACCAACGCGAACCGTGGTGTGTTGGTTATTTTTATTTTTTTTGTTTTTTTTACTCTCTTTACTGGGGGACTTGAACTCGGGAACTTCTCAACAATTTTGCTGAAACACACGGACGGACGTCTTAGCCCACTCGGCTATTAGCCTTAAGCAAGACGTAGCGTCAAAACCATAGTTAAGAAAGTACGCAGTTGGTCGAGGCCTGGGATCAAGTCACCGCAGCAGCATTTTTTTTTTTTTATATATTCTTTTAGAGCGCTCCAAAAATCGCTCCTTCGAGGTGTTTCTTAGGGTGTTCCTTTTCACTCCTGCTTCAGAGTGCTCCGGAAATCGCTCCTTCGGGGTGCTTCTTTGGGAGTGCCTTTTCACTCCTGCTTCGGAGTGCTCCGGAAACGCTCCTTTGAGGTGCTGCTTTCGGAGTCCCTTTTTACTCCTGCTTCGGAGCGCTCCGGATATGGCTGGCTGGGTGTGTGTCTGTCGTCAACGTCTGTCGCGACTACTCAGTCTGTGTGTTGTTGTATTTGAAAACACCTGCAAATGCAAGTGTGCTGATTGTGTGTACATGTCGGGACTACTCTGTCTGTGTGTGTGTTGTATGTGTTTGCCACAAATATTTTTGTCGCGTATGACAGCTCTCTCAGAGCGCTCTCTGCCCACTTCACTTACAATGAAGAAGATGGCTTCTCTCAAAATTTTTTTTTTGCTCCCGAAAGGAATTTAAATACGGTTGATTTCTGTGCACTACTCGCTTTGTTGTTTTTGTTGCAGTGTGTTTGAGAGTATTTGAATTCGCTTGCTAAGCGATAAAAAATTCAGTACCTTATTGCATTTTTATTGTTTTGCTTTACGCATCTTTGCGAGTTCTAGCACTAAGCAATCAATTATTATTTGCATACTTACTATATGTGTGTAATATCAATCAAATATGTATTAGTGTATTAGTTTCTTAATGGTTCTAGAGTCTAGACTCTAACATCCTGAGTTGTCTCTACCGATTGCCAATGCAGCCGCGCTGGCGCATTGTTCTCTCTTTCTCCCGCTCAAATCTGCATAGGGTCAATTTTTGTGTGCGCAAAAGCCGCGCTATCTCTTCGGTACATGCTTTTAGTTTTAAGTCTGTGTAATTACAGCCCATTTTTGTGTACTATTTCTAAACTCCGAATTGAAAAATCAAATACAAACATTTTTTGTATGTATTGGTTTTTAAGATTTGATTTTTAAATCAATTGCTAAGAGCTTCGAAATTTCTTTATTTGATTTGTGAATTCAGCGCTCCAAATTAGTTAAGAAAATAATATTGCCATTAAAGAGCTATTATTACTGTAGTTTACAAAAAAAAATAATTAAAGGACGTACTAGAATTTTTTCTTCATCAATGATTAAAATTATTTTCTTGGAAAAAATTTAAAAAAATTATATTTAAGAAATCAGCACTTCAAACTACACTAAGAAAAGGTTTAGTAGAAATGGGTTTTTTTAACTGCAAACTAAAATTATTTTTACATTTTGGAAACATGTTTAATGTATATGCAGAATTTCAAAAATGAATGTTAATTGTTCTTTTTCTTCTTATGTTTTTATAGATTAAGCCACAGGGCACTTCAATCAACAATAATGAGGTGAGGTGTCAGCTTATTATATTTACTATATACTTTGTTTAAGTGACTTTATTTTACAGGTTGACCTAGCTCAAATATTATTAAACAGCCAAAAAGGCAAACTGATCTTCAACATTTTTACAGAAGAGAAAAGGCTTAATACAAAATCGCGAAAACTTCTGAGCCAAATAATTGCCGAACATCTGGTTTTGAATAATATTCTCCCAAAACGACCACTCTTGTTGAAAATCGCAGGCGAAATAACTGAATTGTTCGATTCGGAAATTAAGGTATTAATTGTACTGAACATATTTTTCTGAACGAAATTGAATAACCCCAATCAAATAATTTTATAGGATACATACTAACTCAAAATTCAAGGCAAAAAAGCAGGTGGGACAAAGAATATATTCATATAAAAAGTACGGCGCCTTGAGCTATGCAAGCCAGACTTTGACGCAAATTGAAGACAAAGAAAACTCATGTCCTACCCAGGTTACGCACAAGGTAATTCCCCTTAATTCAAGCCATATCCTTATTCAAGGCTTGGTTTCCTCAATAGTCTTCTGATGAATTGGTTATACTTTATATGTAAATACTATTTTTTTTTTTTTTTTTGCGAATTAGTTCAAATCGAGATATACAAGGATTGGCTGGGGTATAATATCGAACCCAGACAAGAGGTGGACAACAAATGGGATCTTACTTTTGAATGGAGAACCGAATTTCTTAAAACATCCACTACTCTTGAAAACATTTTCGATGAGTTTCCCATTTTGAAGCAGTCCTTCAGTTATGATTTGGTAAGAACTTATTAGCATTATTATTATTATTATTATTATTTTGTTGAACACAATTTTTTTTTCCCCAGATCGAAGCTGATTTTCAAAAACTTCATAGCGGGAGTAATAATGGCTTATTCGAGAAGTGGAATTTTTTGTTTGACCCCCTTAATTAGGCTTTGCACACCTGATTTGGTGACTCTTCCACTTGCCCTTATCCGGTTTTTTTCATCACACCTGATTTGTGACTCTTCCACTTGCCTTATCCGGTTTTTTTCATCTCATCCTCTCCGTCTTTCCTTAAATTTCTTTTAACAATAGCCAATTATCGCTCAATGGGTCGTAGCTCTGGACAATTGGGTGAGTTTCCCTCTTTACGCACAAAATTAATGCTTTTTTCGTTAAGGTGGGCTTGTGTGGCTTGAGCAAAGTGCGTAAAAACGCACTGGCGTTATCGGAAGCTCACACTGGGAGAAATTTGAATTTAAATATGTGCAGTTTCTTTTCGGTACTTAACTCATGTTTTATGATGCATGTTTAAATTATAATTGAAATTTGTCACTATTCAAAAATACTTTGCAAAACTCAAAAATATTTCGCTCTAATCATGAAGTAAAACTTGGCAACTTTAAGCCCGTTTGTTAGGATGGCGCCTGCAATGGTTGATATGTCAGCCTTCGGTTCGTTTTGCAAACAATTATTAAAACGCAAATTTCAATATGAAAACTAATTAGACAACAAAGTAAAGTAAAAGTAAAATAGGCTCAAACAGCACCTCCAGGAGGGCCAGGGCCAAGCTTCTCTCTATCTCTTGGCGTGTGTGCTTATAATTTTTCGCACAAGAGAAAGGGACCTACAGTTTAAAGCCGAATCCGAACGGCAATAGTTAGAGAAATTTTGCTTTTTCATGGCTAGGTTATACTTCACAGCTGGCGCCAGTAGCTGGTGAAGGTGATCGGGAGTGTAAAAGCTTTTTTCTAAAGAAAGAAAAAAAAAAAAAAAAAAAAAAAAGTGCTACAGCAAAAATATACTTTCGAAATGACCTAGCATACGCTGTAGAGTAGGTCGAGTATAGCATTTCCTCATACTTGGTTTTTTTCCCAACACCCGCAAAATGTGAAGTTATGGGCCAAAAACTGCTTTTTGATTTTGTACCTCAATTAAATTGATATAACTCGCGCATGGACCGTCTTATTGTTGATAACCTTGTCAATTCCGAAAGCGACGAGAGCAATCTAATATATTATAACTAAGAGTTTTACTGATTTAACGCGATGGCTGAGAAATGCGGCTGAGAAATCTGGCAATTTCAACTTTCTTTTTTCGAAATTTCTACTTTGGCCACCACTGGTTTAACTGCTTTATTCAATGCGATTTTTCCTTAAAGCTTATTATAAGAGCACATTTAATTCTACGTTGAACAAATGTTGTCCCAATGAATTTGGATACCGTTGCCGAAGCTATTCGCATATTTCTGAGTACACCTCGGCGATCTATTATTTTTTTAGTGTGTTTATATATAAGTGTCGGCCTTAACATAAGTGCCCCAAAAAGTAAGCTTTATGTTGTTCGACTCCAGATTCAAATAATTTTTTCTTATTTAAATACTTGAAATGCAAATATAATTAACTTCCATGTATTAAAGTTGCCTTTACACTTGTCATATATTTCGGAAGAGACTCTCTGATGATAATGTAATAGCAAAGCAAACAACTCTAAATATTTAAAAAATTTTAGCCTGCTTTGATGTAATCTGAAAGGTTCAATTTAATAAGAGTTTCTCTTTAGAGAATTTTGAAAACCGACTATTTAGAGATATATGATAAGTCTAAAGGCATCTTTAGGGTTTCCGAATACTGTTGCCTAGTTTAAAGATAACTACGATTTTTAAATATTTGTCTGAAACTGTCAACAGCTAACTTGTGAAAGTGGTCCAAATGCCATGTCGAGTTAAATGCGATTTCCATGTTTTTTAGCTAGCTATTATCAGCTGGAGTAGGCTAGCTCCTAAAAACGAAGTCATTTGGAAAAGAGAAGGCTGTAATCATAAAATTATCACACAAATATATATTTAAACAAACAAAATGTCGTCACTGGAGCAAAATCGTGGAAAAAATTTCAAAAACAATGGCAAGGATCAGGAGGTGATGCGTCGTCGCCGTAATGAAGGTACAGTGCAGCTTCGAAAGAACCAACGCGCAGAGACCCTACTCAAGCGTCGTAATGTACCCAATTTGTATAAGAACACATATAAAGAAGAGCAACTGAGCGATTCGGGTAAATTGAAGAAATTGGTCTTGGCTGCTGCAGATCCCACCAAACCGAAGGAGCAGTTGTCCGCCGTTCGTGAGGCACGCAAATTAATGTCATTAGACATTAATCCACCCATCAACGATCTGATCTAAAGCGGTATGGCGCCCATACCGATGGAGTGTGTGAAGCAACATGATAACCCAATGCTGCAATTTGTGTCCGCATGGACCCTCAGCAATATTGCATCCGGCACATCGGATCAGAACAATTAGGTTGTAGCCGCTGATGCCGTTCCACTCTTCCATCAATTAATGAACTCTCCCGATCAAAGTGTTTGAGAACAGGCCGTTTGGGCTCTGGGTAACTATCATTGGCAATGGATCCGCTATGCGTGACTTAGTCATCCAGCATGGTGTGGTCCCGCAACTTTTATCTCTCGTCAAGAAGGACATCCCAATTTCTTTTTTGTGCAATGTCGCCTGGGTGATTGCCAACTTATGTCGCAGCAAGAATCCACCACCACCTGCCTCTACAATCCATGAAATCCTGTCCGCACTCCAAATGCTCATCCATTGCACGGACAAGAGTATTTTGCTGGACACAGTTTGGGCTATTAGTTATTTAACCGATCTCGGTAGCTCCGGGATCCAAATGGTCATTGATAGTGGAGTGGTGCCCAAGTTGATATCATTGCTGGCCAATAGTGAGGTGCAGGTACAGTTGGCTGCCTTGGGCGCTGTGGGCAACATTTGCACCGGAACCGATGATCAGACACAGGAGCTGCTCAACTATGATGTACTATCCCATTTCCCACCTCTTTTCACGCATCCCAAGGAGAACATATGCAAAAACGCCGTTTGGTGTTTGTCCAACATCACCGCTGGCAACCGATTGCAGACTCAAGCTGTAGTCAATGCGGAGCTTTTGCCCAAAATTATTGAGACTCTGAGCCAGGGCGAGTTTCAGATACAAAAGCAGGCCGGTTGATCCATAAGTAATCTGGCCTACAACGGTAATCGCGAACAGATCTTTCTGTTGATCAAGGAGGGTGCCATACCAGAGCTATGTGAACTGCTAACATGCCAGGACACTCAAGTGATCAATGTTATTTTGGACGGCCTCAAACAAATGCTCCAAAAAGCCGACTCCCATGTACAGATGGTGACCAATTTCATTGAGGAGTGCGAGGGGATGGCCAAAATTGAGCTTCTGCAGTACCATAATAATGTGATCAATGTTATTTTGGACGGCCTCAAACAAATGCTCCAAAAAGCCGACTCCCATGTACAGATGGTGACCAATTTCATTGAGGAGTGCGAGGGGATGGCCAAAATTGAGCTTCTGCAGTACCATAATAATGTGATCAATGTTATTTTGGACGGCCTCAAACAAATGCTCCAAAAAGCCGACTCCCATGTACAGATGGTGACCAATTTCATTGAGGAGTGCGAGGGGATGGCCAAAATTGAGCTTCTGCAGTACCATAATAATGTGGAAATCTCCAATTTGGCCTACGAAATCATTGGACATTACTTTTCAGATGAGTGTACGAACTCGTTCAATTTTAAGTAATTCTAAAACAACACTTTTCAAAATCGAAACAAAAAACAAACAAACAACAGAAACTGGAAATTATAAAATAATTTTTTTTTTTTTGATGTGTAGATGTGGGCTGACCAAATAAGAATAAACTAAAGCCTTAGATGTTGGGAAATGTACCCCAAACACCCAAAGCATAGCCTACTACTTTTTATTCTGAACAATACAAAAAAACATTTTACATAGAATTATATCAATGCCTCAAAGGCTAAATAGTTGCCAATTAAAACAAAGTTCTGCTTCTTCCAGCCATCCAGTGAGACAGCTGCTGTTGCCTAATAAATTGAAGACGCTAACTATTCCATTCTTGACTTAGACGTCTAGAATTCAGATTGGTCAACCAAAATTACCGATCTCTCCACACTGCTCAAGAGCGCAGTCTACGTCTGTGCTGATGAAACTGGACTAGTCTTTTCGAGAGTATCTTGGACTGAACGAAATAAGATGCATAAAGACCATATAACATCAATAAGGGTTCTTTCAGGTACCAGTCTTCGTAAATGAGTGTATCTTTTGAGTCGAAAGAACCTTATTAGCCGAAGTCTGCCATTGGCAGAGTGAGATTGTGTTCTTTCCGGAATGCTCTGCAAATGAGGAAATAAATATAGCTGATATTTCTGAAGAACCACATTATTTGAAGGTTCTTAATTAATTGGTTCTGTATTACCTGTTTTTTTTTTTTTTTTTTGTTTTTAAAAGCATTTATTATTAACATTAGTTTTTTGGTACCTTTTTCTGGCTCCTTAACCTAATTTAACGCTTATACATTTTGGTCCTGTTTTAGTTATCTTCCATATTGATATTCGTGTTATTGTGTATTACGGTTTGTGAGTTGAGCTTTCTTACAAAATATTTGTACTGTTTTGTTTTGTTAGTGAGATTCGTAGTTTAAGCTTGAGATTGCGTGTTTTTATATGTACCGAAGATACATAGAGTATATTAAGTTTGTGCAAAAGTATGTAACAGGGAGAAGGAATCGTTTCCGACCCTATAAAGTATATATATTCTTGATCAGCATCAACAGCCGAGTCGATATAGCCATGTCCGTCTGTCCGTCTGTCTGTCCGTGTGAACGAAGAGATCTCAGAGATGGTAAGAGATAGAGGTTTGACATGTAAGGGACATATATTTCTTACACTTGCAGGCAGATCAAGTTTATTTTCAATTTTTGCCACGCCCCCTCCCGCCCCCGCAATTTGGAAAAAACTTCATATCTCCTACAGTTTTGGAGATAGATCGTTCGTTTCTTCTAGAGATACCTTGTAAACAAAATTATTTATCGATTTTCTGAAGGAATGATAAAGATCGGATGAACTATACTCAAGTTATAGGCAAAAAACGGCCAGTTAACACCACCCACCCCCCCACCAACAACCACAGCAACATACCCTTACCGTTCAACACAGGCAATCTTAGTGCGAGAGAGAAAGAGAGAGAGAGAGAGAGAAACTTAGAGAGCGCACCGCGTTGTGCGCGGGGTGTTAACTGGCCGTTTGACTCCTGAGCAAATGCGATTGTAAGGGTACAGAGTATGTTATAGTCGGGCTTGACCGACTTTCTTTCTTGTTTAAAGATTTCCCTTTTTGAAAGATCCTTAAGGTGGAATCTTTTCAGTCTTCTTCTTTTTCAGGACTTGCTTCTTTCGTGGTCGCAGTAGTTTCCTAGCGAGGTGGTTTGCGTGAGCAGTCAATCTTTCTGTGTAGTCTCTGCCCTGCTTGTTAATAACATCGCCCACCTTAGCGACTTTAAGGTTTTCCTCAATAATTCTCGTCCTCATGTACCATTGAGCCCCGGTTATGCGTCTTAGGATTTTGGCCTGCAGGATCCTTATGCGATCTAGGTGCGACTTTGCTGCAATACCGTACAGCTGTAGTCCGTACCTCCATGCAGGTGCGAGAATGCTTTTATAAATGAGTACCTTGTTCTTTAGAGACAGTTTGCTCCTGGCGTTCAGCAGCCAGCTCATCTTTTGTGCCTTGAGCTGTATTGATTTGACCAGACCGTTTATGTGCGACTTGAAGGAAAGCCTTCGGTCAAGAAAAACTCCCAGGTATCGGTATCCTGCAAGGTGATCCAACAGCTCTCCTTGGAGGAAAACTCCTGGGCAATCGTCTTTTCTCAGCGTGTAGGTAACACTTTCACACTTTGAAAGGTTGAGTCCTAGGAATTTAAATATGGTTGATTTCTGTGCACTACTCGCTTTGTTGTTTTTGTTGCAGTGTGTTTGAGAGTATTTGAATTCGCTTGCTAAGCGATACAAAATTCAGTACCTTATTGCATTTTTATTGTTTTGCTTTACGCATCTTTGTGAGTTCTAGTACTAAGCAATCAAATATTATTTGCATACTTACTATATTTATGTATGTAATATCAATCAAATATGTATTAGTGTATTAGTTTCTTAATGGTTCTAGAGTCTAGACTCTAACATCTTGAGTTGTCTCTACCGATTGCCAATGCAGCTGCGCTGGCGCATTGTTCTCTCTTTCTCCCGCTCAAATCTGCATAGGGCAGTAGTTCGATTATTTTGCTTCTTTATTTATTTTTTTGGTTAACTCGCAGAAACATTTTGGGTAAATTTTTGTGTGCGCAAAAGCCGCGCTATCTCTTCGGTACATGCTTTTAGTTTGAAGTCTGTGTAGTTACAACCCATTTTTGTGCACTCTTTCAGAACTCCGAATTGAAAAATCAAATACAAACATTTTTTGTATGTATTGGTTTTTAAGATTTGATTTTTAAATCAATTGCTAGGAGCTTCGAAATTTATTTATTTGATTTTTGAATTCAGCGCTCCAAATTAGTTAAGAAAATAATATTGGCATTAAAGAGCTATTATTACTGTAGTTTACAAAAAAAAAAGAAAATTAAATGACGCATTTCTACTAGAATTTTTTCTTCATCAATTCCTTATTTTCTTGGAAAAAATTTAAAAAAATTATATTTAAGAAATCAGCACTTCACACTACACTAAGAAAAGGTTTAGTAGAAATGGGTTTTTTTAACTGCAAACTAAAATTATTTTTAAATTTTGGAAACATGTTTAATGTATATGCAGAATTTCAAAAATGAATGTTAATTGTTTTCTTTTTTCTTATGTTTTTATAGATTAAGCCACAGAGCACTTTAATAACAATAATGAGGTGAGGTGTCAGCTTATTATATTTACTATATACTTTGTTTAAGTGACTTTATTTTACAGGTTGACCTAGCTCAAATATTATTAAACAGCCAAAAATGCAAACTGAGCTTCAACATTTTTAAAGAAGAGAAAAGGCTTAATACAAAATCGCGAAAACTTCTGAGCCAAATAATTGCCGAACATCTGGTTTTAAATAATATTCTCCCAAGACGACCACTCTTGTTGAAAATCGCAGGCGAAATAACTGAATTGTTCGATTCTGAAATTAAGGTATTAATTGTACTGAACATATTTTTCTGAACGAAATTGATAACCCCAATCAAATAATTTTATAGGATACATACTAACTCAAAATTCAAGGCAAAAAACCAGGTGGGCTTTTATATAGCAATTTTTATAATTTGCAAGCGAAATTTAAAAAGTACGGCGCCTTGAGCTATGCAAGCCAGACTTTGACGCAAATTGAAGACAAAGAAAACTCATGTCCTAACCCAGGTTACGCACAAGACAATTCCCCTTAATTCAAGCCATATCCTTATTCAAGGCTTGGTTTCCTCAATAGTCTTCTGATGAATTGGTTATACTTTATATATAAATACTATTTTTTTTTTTTTTTTTTTTGCGAATTAGTTCAAATCAAGATATACAAGGATTGGCTGGGGTATAATATCGAACCCAGACAAGAGGTGGACAACAAATGGGATCTT